>JAHWXV010537954.1:0-14981 GCA_024586415.1 Phrixothrix hirtus | reverse complement strand
AACAGCTTTTGTTCATATTCAGCCTTTATTTTTTTATAAACACCTTAAAATTTTTGATCTAACATTATGTACCCCGTTCTGCCCCGGTCTCCCCTACTTCATTCAACTTTTTCTGGAAAACGTGGTAAAACCGTGTTTAGCAATTTTAAACTGTGTGATGTCATAATAGATAATTTAGTATTTTATGTTAGAATTTTAACAACTAAATGCATTTAAATGTACAGATGCGGTGTTAAACTCTGTTAATACAACTACAAAACAAGTATAAGATAGGCTTAAGAGCTGGCTCAAGCACTCACCACAACGGGTACGTAAATATAAATAAGTTTAATGTTTAGTTTTATCTCAAGGATTTTATGTTTGAGTTTTTTCTTGATGCAATATGCAGGTTTGCTAATCAATTTGAAGTATTTCATTGCGAAAAGAATTTTTGTATATTTTACATGTATTTATCATTTTCTTTATATAAAATGTATAAAAAAACTCAGTTAAAAAGTTTAGTTGGTAACAGCTAGTTGCATAGAAGAGTACAATATCAATTAAATAATTTAATTAAATATTCAAATAATCAGTTAGAAAGTAATTCCCCTGCATTGTCTTGTCAGAATAATGCTACAATTACCAATTGTTGTTTAAATTTTATGTGTTGATGCTTTTGTTGCTAATAATTTGAATGATATTCTCTTTGCTGATACATCTAAGAATTTCGGAACTGATACAACTTTAGATTTTTTTAATGATCATGTAAATGACAATGTTTCATTTAAAAATGCTTATAATGTTGAGGAGGACAATGATATCTCAAGTAACGGAACTTTTAAAAAATGCACTTTAGATATTGCAAAACAATTAAGACATTGGGCAGTTACTAATCCTAAAGTACCCCATTCTTCTATGACATCCATTTTACATACATTGAAACAGTACCATCCAGAGCTTCCAAAAGATTGCAGAACTCTTTTACATACACCAAATAAAAGAATGGAAACCGTGGAACTATTAAATGGTGAATAGTTTCATTTTGGTTTTGAAGCATGTTTAAAAAAATTTTGTCTAATACAGTTTTTTCCTGCATTACTATTAATATTAGTATCCAACACAAATTTTTGGCCTATTCTTTATTTGATCAGGAATGACAGTATTAAAATAAAACATTTCTCGGTGGGAATTTTTTGTGGTAATTCAAAACCAAACCCGTTAGAAAATTTTTAGAATGCTTCGTTAACGAAATAAATATATTATCAATAAATGGATTTCAACACGAAAAAAAAATTATTTTGTAACCATTCATAATATAATATGTGATTCTTCAGCTAGAGCATTTATTAAATGTACAAAAACACATGCAAGTTATTCCTCTTGTGATAAATGTACAGTTTCGGATGATTATTATAGTAAAAGAGTTGTATTTACAAGTACAGATGATACTAAAAGAACGGATCTCTCGTTCATGTCAAAATTAGATGAAAATGATCACTTACCAAATTTGGTATCGCCTCTTACAAAACTTGGCATTGGGTGTGTTTCCAAAATACCTTTGAATTATATGCATTCAGTTTGTCTGGGAACAATGAAAAAGTGTTATACACATGGGTTAGTGGAGAATTGGAAGTTAGATTTTCCGGTTTAGCAGTAACACATATCTCTAATCATTTTAAATCGCTGGTTCCATACATTTCTAAAGAATTTAATAGAAAACCTAGACCACTGTATGAGCTACTCCGTTGGAAATCAACAGAGTTTAAAAGTTTGTTAATGTATATAGGTCCTGTAGTGTTGAAAGATATTGCAGATATTGTAATATATAATTATTTTTTATTGCTGCACAGTGCAATTGTTATGCTTGCATCTAAAAGTTATGTCCACAATTTTGAAACTGCTTTGGCCAAAGAGATTTTAAACATATTTGTCAATCATAGTAAAGAAATTTATGGTTACGAATTTTTGGGGTACAATACCCATACCTTAATATATTAAGGTAATGATGTAGATATGTTCAGACCCTTGGATGAATTTTCAGGTTTTCCATTTGAGAATTACTTAGGACAATTAAAGAACTTTTAAATAAACCTAATCAACCACTATATCAGGTAGCCCGACATATATTTGAAAAAAATTTGATTGGTCCTATTATAAGACATATTGAACCTATAGATTTTATTTGCAAATATGAACACTTATCAGGTCCATCGTTGAATTTTTCTAACATAAAATAGTTTAAACAACTGGAATTTATTACAAAAGAAATAACATATTCAACGCTGTTTAAATCTTCCGCTGATTGTTACGCTTTGACAAAAGATTCGTACTTGTATATTGTACAAATACATAATATAATAACTGATGAAAAAGTTTCACCATTTACATTTATAGAAAACCCTTTACCTCTTATACACCATTTTATACTTACCCTGTATTTAAAAATTTATGTTGCTAAAGACTTGCCACAAAAACTTATGGCATATCAATCATCAGAGATTGTTAGAAAATGTATATTAATGCCAGTGTCTATTCAAGATAATACTTGGGTTTCTTTTCCTTTGAATCATTCAAACATGCTTTGATATAACTATAATGTCATATGTATTATGTTAAATTTGTTTTGTTTAGGATGTAATATTGAATTTTATAATTTGAAATTAATAAATAACATAACTCACTATAGATAGTAGAATGGATCCGTACTAGGTTGTTCTGAATTCATTAATAAGTTGGGTTTGTATTTAAATAAAATTGAGATATTTTGTACTCTCCCAACTGAATTTATTATTGAATGATATTAATTATGTTAACTTTTTTGTATTTGTTTAACCACTAAAGTTAAATATGTCTTCAGGCATTTTAATTGTTAAGTATTTTATATTTTTTCTGGATATGGTAGTTTTTTCCTTTTTATTGATTTCGTTTGTCATTGATTTAAAAAAAATACTAAATATTTCAATAAATATACAGTTTACTATTATTTATTGAAATATTTAACAAACATTTTTAAAATTAATGACAAATGAAATTAATAAAAAGGAAAAAACTACCATACCCAGAGAAAATATAAAATATTTAACAATTAAAATGCCCGAAGATATATTTACCTTTAATGGCTAAATGAATACGAAAACGTTAGCATAATACACAATATTTCAATTTTATTTTATAATTCAACCGAACCATTTCACTATTGCCATTATTGAAATGCTAACAACCTATGTCCATCCTTCATTTTCTAGTTGTTCGATTTTAAAATAATTCAACAAATATTTTGTGTTCTATCACAAACATTTGAAATAATACCCTAAAGTCTGTAATGTAATTAACTTTAATTGCTTTAGTTAACCAAAACTGCTATATATCACCTTCATAACATATTCCAGTAAAAAATCATAAAATAAGTAGCACACAACAGTCTCGCCTAACTAAAAGAAATAAATTTAATTTAAAACGATACTTTTGGATCTTGTAATTTTAATTAATCGCCTAATTTAATTGTTAATTCCAATTTTGTTGCTGTATCATAGAATATGCATTTAAATAAAGGATTTTAAAGACAATGATTTTTTTAATTAAAAAAAATAATCTTCCACGTTCCTTTTAAACAGGCATATTAGGTCATTTTAAGACGTATTTTTAACGTAATATTCAGAAGTATAAATGACGTCATTTGGCTGTGACTTTTTTCGTAAATATTATGTCAGTTTTTGCCTTAAAAAATACGTATAATGTAACGTAAAACTGACGTAATTATAACGTTGTAATGTTAGCTAGGTAGCGACATCAGCAAGTATTTGTTCGGCGATTTCTACGTAATGTTTTTGTTGAAAATTTTCGAGTTTAGGAACGAATTTAGCTTCCACTCGTTTTAAACCCAAAACGTTAGTGAAAATTGCTTCGCATGATGCGTACGATATTCCTAGTTCTTTAGCAACCTTTCTAATTGTAATTCTTCGTTTAAAAAACATACTTTCTTTCACTTTTTTAACATGCTCATCGTTGCATGAGATGCTAGGACGTCAAGACTTAGCGGCATCGTTAACGTCTTCCGACCTTCTTTAAAGCGTTTATATCATTCGTAAGTAGGTGCTTGTGACATATTGTCGCCACTAAAGGCTCTTTTTAACATTTTGCATGGTTTGCTTCACTTAAATTTTAAACAAATACTTTGTTCCGACGTGTCGCTACATAAAAATCGCAGAGTGTTCTCAAGGGTGCCTTACTTCACGGCTCACCGGGAACAAACTAAAGATAGCACCGATCTGAAACTTGGTGCATACTTCAATAACAGTACTACTAACTTTGAAAAGGAATATTTAACCAAATAAATAGACTACATGCGTGTAATTTAAAAATTTTCATTTATTTTTTATCACACCATGTATGTGTAAATAAAGAGGTCATTGAGTATAATTTATATTATATGTGTACGGTGCGAATAAATAGACCTGGGTACTGTTCTTGTTGCTATGACTGCACTAAATCGTAGGTGCATGAAAATCTAATATCTATGTCGGTGTACATTCTTTACAAAAATACTTGAAACCAGCTCAACATCGAAGGAACTTATATAGAGTGATTTTTAAGTTGATAATATAATTTTCACCGCGTATGCTATTCATTAAAATAGGTAACTTTTATAAGCAACTTTTTCAGAGATTCACAAAAATGAGCAATAGAAAAATAAAGTTTACTAATAATTACAATAATTCGGCCCTGATAAGTTCCTGCGTTTTGCGTACACCTATGTCTGTTTGCTGTTTTTTGTATGTTGACGTTTTTAACGCTTTAGCTAGTTGTCAAATCGCCGCGTTAATCTGCTCAAGCTTTAAAATTATTTCTTAAAAAGTGAAAACAGCCCACGTTTGTAAGAATAATAAACTAGTGTATATGATACATATTTACAGGGAGTGTCGTCAAAATACGACAGCTGCTTCGCGCTTATACGAAGAACGCTTTTTCTGACGAGCCCGTCTCAACCTCAGACGCTTTATTAATCTTGTTCAATGTTCTAAGTTAACTGATGATTTTGGTGAACATCATAGAGGGCAAGGAGGAAGACCAAGAATGATGTCGTGAATGAAGAGGAAATATTAAATCTTGTCAATAAGTACTCGGGAAATCGCACATCAGATGAATGTACGCCAAACCAAGTGTAGAAAACATTGGGCGAAAACCAGTTATATTCCTTTCACGTGCGACATTTCCAAGCACTATAACTTAAAGAACATTTCCACAGAGTTCAGTTCTGGGAATTGCTCTTGCAAGAATATACAGAGGATGAACATTTTATAAAGAAAATCTTATCTGTAGACGAGGTCACCTTTATGCAAAATGAAATCACCAATTTCCGAAATGTCGGTGTTTGTGCTGAAGAAAATCCAAATACAATCCAGAGAACCAATTTTCAGTAAAGATTTTCCGTGAACGTGTGAGCGGGAATTGTGAATGGGATGCTTATTGAGCCAGACAATTTACCGGAACATTTAACATGTGATTTGTATTTGGTTTTTTACAACAAAATCTCCCTTCGCTACTAGAGAAGCTGCCATTAAACATCCGACGGGACGTGTGACTTTTACAGGATGGGGAACCTGCCCATTTTTACCGGGAGGTACATGAGTTTTTGGTTCACACTTTTCTGAATAAGTAGGTCAGTCGGAATGCGTACATGAAGAGTTTAGTGTTTCAAGCAGCAGTAAATACACGAAAAGGGTTGATTGCCAGGATAATCAGGCTGTCACAACAATGCGGGGAACACAGAGTTCATTGTTACGCGCTGTTAAGGAGCAGTGGTTACATCGTGCAAACAGTTATATTGAAGTAAATGGTTACAACTTTGAACACATTCTTTAAGTTCCGTTTCGGAGATGACTTTATTGTTTTATTTTTAAATAAACATTTGATGCATTAACTGTCACTTCTCTTGCTTATTTTTGGGAATTTCAAAAAAAGTTTTTTGTAGAAGTTGCGTTTGCTGTTAAGACTTCCCATACGTCGTCTTTAATTGAACTAAGGTGCAATTAAAGTAATTCTGGAATAAGGTGGTACTTGTTTTACTATGTTGATAAAATTTGCTGCATGAAATTCGCCTGTAATACAACTTTATAATTAAATATCTTAAGTATTTCTTCATAAATTCATAAACGATGCGGAGAACCAAATCAAATAATTATTTTTTATAAGTAAATTTGGATATCGATTTGCACGAATCCCTAATCTGCAATCGCAGTCTTGTTTTTGGTTCGATATGCACGAGTTATCTATATTCAATTTATGCATCATGTCTCAGTTTTCAAGGAACATGCGATGCTAGACGTACGTCTCCATAGTTTATGAATATTTTCACTTCTACAAAAATTTATTTTAAGGAATAGTAGTTATTAAATTTGAAATACTTAGTAATGTGTAGCTGCGTGTAAAGTAACACTGTCTGCTAATCGCTATAATTACTTTTCTTTATTTTTAATGTTACGGTAAATAATGTACCGACAAATCGCACTATGAAATCTATTACTATTTAGCACTACCTTTTTCATTAATAATTGAATGTCCAGATTTTGGTGTACTTATATACAGCCGCTTTTTCTGGAGAAAAATAACAGTTCCTAGTGTGTCTTCAGTCTATTCGTTTTACATACCTTTAGCGGATAGCGTTATATATCACAGTAACGAAATTTGTTAACTCTAAATTAACGCTTTGGACTAGTTTACGTTCATAAAAGACGAAGTTGCTATTTTGTCACCATGTAATATACTAGGTGTATTCAATGAATTATTTTATGTTAGCTTTAATCCAGTAAAAAGTTCATTGACCTTTTGCTTGAGAATATTTAACTTAAGAATTTTTTAGTGCCATGTCTTAAGGAATTACACCTTATATTTTGTGTTAGCCTTAATCCGGCAAAAATGCACTTTCAATAACAATTTGCTTGGTATACGCATATCCACGGAATATAAGAACGTTTGTTATACTTAGTTTTGTGTTTTAATCATTGTTATACAATTTAGTTGTCGATTTCGCAACAACCTGTTGGAATAAACTTTATTGTTTGGTACATTGCTTACTTATTTCATACGAACAACAGTCCTCCCCCCGTGTATTGTTTCTTAGATTTTACGAACGACTGACGTCCAACCTTGCTTTTTTTTTGGATTGAGTTTAACTACGTTGTGCTGACCCTCATCCCTCTCCGACTTCGTACAATCTGACTGGCTCAACCATCATTATAATGTCGAGATTTAATATTACTTTTATCCATTTCTATGTCGTAATATAACGATTTCGAAAATTTTAAAATTCAGTGATCAATTAAATAATTGTTTTGCTTATAATCCCATCAATCAAATGATATTTATTTATCGAATCTAATAATTCTCATGTGTGCATGTACATAGTATGTACAATCAGGGACTTTGAAAATGACACATTCAAGCAGTGTTTGCTCCTCCAGGGTTACAGTTTAAATCCTACAAATTCAAAATAGAATTAGTTAATTGTAAATACAACTGGAATGTCGAATATTCCACGGATGTAATATAGTACCTACTACTAGAGAAATACAAATTTAATTTTAGCTTAAGTTATTATTTTCTCTTATTCTGGTGAGGTTATCATTGATTTGAGTATTGTATTTATCATTGGTTTCGATTTTGGTTTTATACTTGGAATACGATTTTTAAAATAATATAAATAATTAGAGAATCCACATTTTAAAAGGTTAAATAGATAAAATAGATTGACTAATAGACATTGTATTCAATACCTATAATAGGTAAAATTGCAAATGCCAAATTAAATTATTTTTGGGCTAGCAGGCTTAATATTAAAAAGGCACTTTCTATAAGCAGTGTCTATTAGACAATTGAATTTTTCCATTTAACCTTCTAAAATGAAGCTTTTGTAATTCTTTGTTTTTTTTTAAAACATCTTAAAATAAACCCATTTATAACTTTATATTACTGATAGATTTTAATCTATGTATGTACGTTGCAGGTCATGTGAGAGTAAATATTCTATTCGTTAGGATATAATTCTAAAAAATAATTAAACTTGGTAAAATAAAAAATTTGAAAAGAACTTGTTTCGAGATTTTTAAAATTAAAATAAAGAATGTATTAGAAAAATTTACAATGCTAATCAGTTTTGTTTGCAATTTTGCAGTTGATTTAAAGTTTTTGTCCGTGTACAACTCGAAAGAATTTAATGCAGTAAATGGATATCTATTAAAATGAGTAGGCGCAGATGTAGTAATTTAATATTTATTTGACTAGGATAGTTGAAATTTACTGATAATGATGTCATTTATGACTTGTAAACATACAATTGTAAATAAAGAAATTCACAACATTCTATTTACCTAAAATAATTAAATCGAAAATAGTAACTGCATATACATATGTATATTGCATATAATCAGCTGTAAGATATTTTATTTTTTAAAAGTCAATTAATCTTAGGCGATCAATGACGTATTTAGCGTTTGTCTAATTTTTAAGTGATATTTTTTATCAACAGTCAAACATAAAACTTCCTATTGACCAAAATTACAAACACTTTTTGGGTAAAATTAAATGTGCATTTCTCTATTAATATATTTTCGAATATATCTTATAGCATTCAACATTCCTGTTGTATAATAACTTAATATAATAGTTTTGAAGAATTTAGACTGTAACTCTGCGGCAGAAAGGCTACTTAAACACGGCATTTATAGTATTCCCGAGTTTACTATCTATCTGTTACTAAAAATTGGCTTTACTCTATTATAGAACTAATTTGTTAATTTTTTTTTATTTATAAATAAACTGTTGAACTCTAAAATGATCCGATACGAATTTAATAACACCTTTGCGTGACATAAAAACTGGTTTGTTATATTTAGAATTATAGATAATAAATAAATTAAAACTAATAGTTCTAAATATGCTATATTCGAATAGCACACAGTTTGCTCATCTCTTTAAAATAATGACAAAAATGGCTTTTATTTTGAAAGATTAGTGAAAATTCATGGTAGTTTAGAAATTCGTGGAATATTAGAAGTATTGTAAATTCTTATTTTCTAAATTTATTTTGCTTTTGCTTTCGTGGTAGTCTGATCAGTTTTCAGTGTTTATTATCATTATTATTATTATTACCGTTACTTGGTACATAATTGTTGTTTTCCTTGTTGTTTGTGTTTTAGTTATGCTCTCATTTTTTATTGCTACGAAAATTAGTGACGAATATGCCGCGAAGTTTCCATCATCAACATGGAAAGCGGTTCACCTCCCAGTATCGACGAAGAATTTAATAGTAATAGTAGTTCAGCTAAATATCTTACTGGTTTTTTATAATTAATCAGCTTCACACAACTAATAGATCAACCGACTCGAATTTCTAAGCACCGCTACTATCATTGATTTAATATTAACGTCCAATTTGACCATAGCCGTAGCTTCTGGTGTGAGGGATTCGCTGGTGGCTCATCATGATTTTATTTATTGCGATATAGACACACAAATACATAACGCGCCAAGTATATCTCGTCAATTACGTAATCTTTGCAAATTTGATAAGGAGCAATTTTCTCGTGATTTAACTCTTTTACCTTTGCATAATATCTTGTATCTAGATACATCTAGAATAAAATAGAAATGTTGAATTCGTATATAATTAGTTTTCTTGACTTACAATATGTGCCGCTAATCACAATGAAAATGAAAACACCCCACACTCCGTGGATAACCGATAATATAAAACTATAAATGAAATTGCGGGATGAAGCTAAAGCTCATTTTAGGAGGAATAGGTTACGAGGACATCAAAAATTTCATTACAATTGCTACATGTAATGAAAACAGGCTTTCTAGAGTATAACTAGCTAATGCTGTCTCGGCGACTAGGTGGCGCATACTCAAGTCATTACCTACACTAGGCAAGAAATAAATAAAAATGAAATTAATAATTATTTATTAGTAGCATACTTTCAAAAATAAAAATACGTTGATTTTTTATAATAGAAATACTCTTCATACAGCTAATAATAGTATTATTAGAAAGGTTTTAGGAAATATTAGAACAAAATCAATTGGAGTTGATACGCTAAATACTGAAATGGTTTATTTCTGATGTCCAGCGATTATTAGTTACATCACTCATATTATTAATACCTGTAATTTAGAAAGTAGGTTTTCAATAAATGAAAGGAAGCGTTAATAATTCATTTACCAAAATGTGACTCACTTGAGCAGTATGAAGACTTAAGACCGGTAAGTATACCATTTGTGCTATCTAAAATTTTGGAAAAGTAATTGAAGTGCAGTTTCGTGAATATCTCAAGGCCTATAATATTCTATGTGGCAATCAGTTAGGATTTCACTCTCAAAATATCTGTACTATTGTACTGTTAAGTGTTGTCAATGACGTACTGGAAGCTAATGACGTAGGTAAGACCAATGTTCTGATTTTAGATTATTTTAGTAAATCATTTGATACTGTAAACCATAATATTATGATTTTCAATACTATGTTACATTAGTTTGAAAAAGAATGCCATCATGCATTAAACAGTTATCTGAACAATCGCAAACAATGTATCAAATTACACGTGTATGTTTCACAATTTGCTCCTATACGAGTATCATCTGCTATGCCATAAGGACCAGTACTTGTATCGCTACTCTTTTCGTTATACATAAATAAGTTTCATGTGCATATTAATAATTATAATATACCGGGTGTTAAATAAAAATGCTTAAATATTTAAGGATTATATAGTACGACGGAAAATGGGTAAAAAAGTCTTAAAGGGCATGGGTCCAGAGATCAACTGTTTTCGAGGTAAGAGCAATTTTCATTTTTGAACAATGTTGTCAACAGTTTGAGTACAAGCGGGCATTTTAGAAAGGTGCGGGGTTCCTTCTTGAGAAGATATCGATTTCACATCAAAATAGAAGGAGGAGATATCAAACATCTTCTGTGATAATCGTGTTTAAAGCATTAAACGCTGAAAACTACAAAAATTTACAAAAACGAAAATGGCGCAAAATTTGCCATTAATAAATTTAAAATATTTATTGGATTGATGTGCACTTTATAACGTTGTTGTCTTGTAACTAACAATATACATTACAATGAGAACTGCTAGTTTTATAACCAAGATCTCCCAAACTGGAAATTTTGATATAATGTTTTTAATTTAAGTGTACAAATTTGGTAACAGCTAACTATCTGATGCAAACCTATTTTATATTGCTCCAATTATAGCTATCTAATAATACAATTTTCGGGATTGATCAAGATGGATGCGGTTAAAATTAGAAGTAAATTTTATAAATTTAATCTAAAATATATAAATTGTTGGTCGTTTAATTCCTACTACAATATTTTACAAGATTCAAAGAATCGGTGGAGTACATTTTAACTTCCTACCGGGGGTGCAACGTGTTACAGTGTTGGGATAGGTTTTTAATCTATTTAAGTATAACGTAAAATTGCCATTTTAAACGCAATACAAAAAGATAAACTTTATGATGTAATGTTTTTATAATGGCAATAAGTCATGAAACATAATGCACGTAATTCGAAATACCGATGTCCATTTTCACCTCTTATATAATAACAATCAGAAACCCTGAAATCCTTAACTCTTATTCTGATGTCTAGAATTTTTATCAAAATTTTGATGCTGATTGCAATACAGGGCTACAAGATAACCCTTAAATTGCGATTGGAAGGGTGGTTTTGCTAGGATTTCAAACAAATTCTGTAGCTAGTGTAAAAGTGTGTAAGAAAATAAATGTAATATCCAGTTACTTATTTTTCTTCTAGTTTTTGGGTTATTTAGCAAAAAATGAAAGAACGAGAAATTTGAGGGTAGTATTCGTCCCTTAAACGGAATTTATAACAATTATAAAAAATATTTTCATCAAAAGAATCTATATCCAAAATTTTATCAAAATCGGCAGCATTTCCTTGTTGGAGAAAGTTAAAACAATACCGCTACTTTAAACGCGTGGGTTGTTTAACGAAAATATGATTTTCCCCATTTTTATATTTTTTAAATATGTAAATACCAAATTTCAGTTCAGCACGTTACGTAGTGTACCTACCCACAGATCAACAATTTTAATGGGAAAAATTTATGAATTTAAATTGAAATTGTTGCAGATACTGCCTACTGGCTATAGAGAAGTTTTTCAGTAGTTAGAATCTACAGCAATTTTAATTTAAGTTCATAAATTTTAGCTGTTGCAATAGTTGAAGTAAAATTGTAAAAAATCATGCTTTTCCTTAATACTGGAATTTCTGCTTCATTTACCTTGATTATCAAGCAACACTTCGCATATATAGGTGCTGTGCCTATTGGACAAAAAGCAATGCTGTCCATTAAAAAATTCTAGTAACGGTTTTCTTTTAATTGACGTTTAATTATTAAAGTATTGTAAATAAATGAACATAATACAGCTGTAGAAGTTTTAAACAATATTTTATTTTATTTCATAAACGAACTTTTGCAATAATTGTGTAATTTACATTATTTTTTGTAAAAATAGCTGTTAAGCTTTTATTCCCATTTTTCTCCGCATTCAAGTGAAATGTAAAATAAAAGCCAAAAGTTTTAGTTTTTTATGTTGATTTTACGTAAGCATTTTGTTTTTTAATTTGTTTTGGTCAGTGCCTTTTATTTAAATTTTAATGAGTTACGAAAAAATAAATACTCATGCATATATAAAATTCAATTTTGAAGATAAACTATTACAAAAGTTTTTCAAAAAAGCGTAAAATTAAGCTAGAAAATTGTAATGATATTTGAACGCTTTGAATTCATATAATGCTTCACTTCAACGGTACTTCTAAATAATAGTGTTATTGGAAGTATCTGGCAACATTGCGTCTATTAATATGCATCATTTCACGTGTATAAAGTACTCAGTTACAGGCTTACATATAACTGTAACCTCTTTTTTAAAAACAGCATTGTTGATTTGAACTATATTTATTTTGTTAGCGAAATAGAAAACCAAGGTAGATATTCTAAAAGAAAGAGTACACATCTACAAAAGACTGGGTTTTCATAAAGTGAGGGATATTTTTCAGCTTTATTATATTTTTAACAAATTAAACCAGTAACAACAAGTAAAGAAATTGAATTGCTTAAATTATGGGATTTCTTATGTTCAACACTGATTACCGCAAATGTTCAATATTACCTCCATTCTGTTGTTGTACAATCACCAACCGTTCTCCAAATTTTACACAGCATTATTTAACATTTCTGGTTGAGTTGCAACAATTGCTCTATAATACTCTTTTAATTCTTCCAGCATTATTAGTCATGTTCTAAACACCATATTTTTTAAATAACTTCACAGCCACTAATTTGCTGGGTTAAGATCAAGCGATCTTAATGGTCATGAATTTACAAAATGTCTGCTTGCAACACAATCTTAACTAACACCAGTTAACAATTTTTTAACTGGTTGGAAAATGTGCAAGGGTGCTCCATCCTGCATATAAATCATATTTTCCATTTGTTCGCACTCATTTTGTAACTGTGAAATGACATAATCTCATAACATTTGCAGGTACCGTTCACCAGTAACAGTTGCAGATACGGCCTCTTCATTCTGTATTTACTCGAAAAAGTATGGACTAATGATGAAATTAGCTGTGAAACTTTCTTGTCAGGAAGACCTTACTTCATGATTTCATGTGAATTTTCTTTTAACCATTATTCAATGGTTTTGAATATTGACTTCACCATTAAGAGCCACCATTAAGTGCAAACAACGGGATAACCATTCCCGTTCAATTTTCATCTGAACTAATACTCGTAAAGACAAATCCTACCTGATAGCAAAATCTACCTCCTTTAATTCAAATAGCGGTTGGAATTTATAGGGATACATTTTTAGAATTAAGCGTAAGCTTTTCCAAACCGCAATGTATGGCTTGTGAAATCATTTTGATATCGCATTCACACTACTGATTGCTAGCGTATTAGTATTAGCTATATTTTGGCTTCCCTGAAAAACGTTTGCAACTCGGATATCACCAATCTTGGGCCTTTCTGATCTCGGAAGGTCAATTGCATATCCTGTTCTTCCAAATTAGCCAATAAAACTACGATACGCTTTCATTTGACAAGGGCCTACTCTTAAACCCATTTTTGTACGAAATTTTCGTAATCCAGTACTGTAATTTCTTCTGGGTTCATTATAACATTGTGCTAAATCAATTCCTGTTTATAAATCCAAGTCATTAAAGTTTAAATCGTTTGAATTTGCGCTTACATTAGTTTTATTTTGAGAATATTTTCTAAATTGCGTTTATTTTGTTATCATAACAACTATTTTGTTTTCCACAAATATAGTAAAATCCCATTAATCAAGCAACTAGGATCCATTTATTTTTTGCTACTAGCTTAATTTCTTAAAATTATATTAAAATTTATAACGGGACAAAGACGTTTTGTGACTCTACGGGTGCAGATGGTGTTATTTCTTGAACTTGCGATGTTGCTCCAGCAAGCACACAGTAGAGAAGGGAGGTTCAAAGTTGGCTATTAAGATAGCTAAGCTAGGTTCAAGAACGTTGTTGTAATGACAGAGGGAAAAGTCGTATTTAGAGGGCACAATTTTGTTTGGAGAGGTTAGGTTTTAAAAAGTAGGAAAGGGAGAACGAATACTCCACTTCTAAACCGTTTAGTGGAACAACAGTGAGGTACTTACTATATAGATGGTGAATCGTACGCCTCTGGGTATGTATTTCGATCAAGTCAATCAATACTCACAATAAATAGGATGTTTACCTTAACTTATTTCTAATAATTCTCTGAAAGAAAGAATGGTTACTTATAAACTAAGAAATAATGAAAACTGAATTCGATTGCCAATATAATAAATACTTTGTAATGCGAAAAGTACAATTCGTTAAACGCAAATTCATATATATATATATATATATATATATATATATATATATATATATATATATATATATATATATA
>JAHWXV010537867.1:0-16325 GCA_024586415.1 Phrixothrix hirtus | reverse complement strand
ATATATATATATATATATATATATATATATATATATATATATACACGAGGGTGTACCCAGAAGAAATCAGAAATATCGTTTTAAAGCTATGTATTTCAATGGACTATATCCCCTTCAAAGTATTCTCCATTACGCTTGATAACATTTATTCAATCGGATATTACACTATTTGAAAAATTTTTTATGCTGCCACCAGTAATGGCTGACAGCTTCTCCCTTGTTTTTATCTTCACCTCATCAATGTTGCTAAATTGAACCTTTTATACCCCTCTTCATGTGTGCAAATAAGAAAAAATCACACGGAGCTAGATTAGGTGAGCAAGGAGCGTGGGGCAACGAAACATGCCGATTTTTACCAAAAACTGGGTAATATATGGTTGTGTGTGCAGGTGCGTTGTTATGGTGGAAAAACCATTTCCCTATCTGCCACAAATCGGGTCTTTTTTTGACGAACACTGTTGAGAAATCTTTTTAAAACCTACAAATAAAAAGCATGATCAACGGTCTGGTCTTGTGGAACAAACTCTGAGTGAACTATCCCTCTCACATCAAAAAATCAAATGAGCATTGTCTTTATATTTGATTTCACATGACATTTCTTTGGACGAGAGGACAATGAGCTTTTCCACTGGCTTGATTGTTGCTTTGTTTATGGCTCGTAATCATATCGCCCTGACTCATCACCAGTAATGATGCCCGACAAGAAATACGTATCAGTTTCGAGCGGTTCTTTCAGATCACGATATTTTTCAACTTGACATTCTTTCTGATAATCAGTTAGAACTCGAGGCACAAATCCAGCAGCGACCATTTTCATTCCCAAACCATCAGCTAAAATTCGTTGAACCGAGCTCCAAAGTATTTCACCTAACTCCGAAAATTATTCAATGATCTGCCGCCAGTCTCTGAGCACAAATTCGCGAATTTTCTTATTATTTTCATCTGTTCGGGCAGTTGAAGAACGTCTAAAACAAGGTTTGTCATCATTCGATATGTCACCATTTTTAAACCGAGAAAACCACTAGTACACTAAAGCTTTCCCCATAGCGATACCTTTGTAAGCGGTTGTGAACATCAAAACCGTTTCAGCCGTGATTATAATGAGCAGGAAGCAAAAATTTCACAGCCGATTGTATCACGAACAATTCTAAGAATTGTTCGTTGTACAATCGGCTTTTCACCCGGCCGAATTAATTTCAAAATTCGTGCCATTACTATTAGGAGGAATCTACTTATTTATTTCATATATATAAGCTAGGCGGTACCCAAAAAAAACCGCAAGGCGTGTGTATATATATATATATATATATATATATATATATATATTCTTTGAACTAATTTCCTAATGGATATATATTTTATTCGTGATACACGGTGAGGTGTCGGTATAGCTCTCTTGTGAACTAATCTCCCATGGCAGGATGTGGGCGATAAGGCTGTGTAGTATACTTCTCTGAAGACGGCTCTGATGAACTAATATCCCAAGGCAGGATGCGCGCGAGGAGGTCTTAGTATACTTCTGCTTGTGAATGCTTCGATCCGGTATTTATATGAAAATTGCCAGTGGTGGAAAACCAAATTGCTTTCTCCTGAATGTGTTTGTATAATTTCATGGTTTGCGCTCCCGTTAGTTGAGTATTTTGTCAAAATTTGGTATTTTTGTAATTTATTAAAATTGCCATCATTACGTTTAATTCAAATTCCTGTATGAAATTTGTTTCAGTATTAAAATTTATATTAATTAACCTTTTATTTTTACTTGAATAACGTTTATAACGTCGGTTTATTGTTAATAATTGCTGACCGAGTTTGATAAATTTGGTTTGGATTTCTCCGAAATCTCTCTATTGGCTATACGCCAGCTACGGGTGGCCGCGTCTAACAGGAACTCCGTTATCTTATTTTGTTTGAACCTTATTCTTCGAATAAACCGCTTTTATCTAACGCTTTGTTTGTAATTGTTTTACATTAAATGCAGTTTTAATAATTTTAATATTTTCAGCATATTTTAAATAACGTTAGCGCAACCTTCAGTCAATTTTTTATTATTTAATTTGTTGATTGAATGTTGTTTTCACATACAATTCAATTTTATTTACGTAATTACAATGATAATTTGCAGAATTTAATTGGTAACAGGAATGTCGTTAAGATTGTGTTTTGATCACTCGCGGTTCAAACTTTAACTCTATTGAACTGTTACACTTTCATTTCGCGAAAATTGGCTCTATTGTTTATTTGGCGAATTTTTACTTACGCACTAGAAGCGGATTCACACACTTAAAAAATGTTCACAATATTTCGGAATGTGGCTACTAAAATTCTAGAATTCGCCGCAATTGAATCCATTGTAAAGAAAAATAGATAAGTTATGTTCTCTTGAATTTTCAAAATAAAGTTAGGTTTTATAAAGGAACCGTTTCACTATTACTACTACCAATCGTGCCATTCCCTTAGCAGGGTAGGCAAAACCCATTACCAAGCCTTCACCTTCTCAATCACGGCATGCACCCATGCACCAACCCCCTCTCACCTATATTGCTACCAACACCCTTCACAACAACTCCCAGTATCCACACCACCCCACTATTACTCACTAATTCTATTATCTCTACTATCACCCATTCACTATCTTCTCCATTCCTTTTTGTCCTTACACACTTATATTGCTTCCATTAAATTCATACAACGTTTTTAGTAAGCTCTCCTACCCTTTGTTCTCTTTATTCTCTTTCCTTTTACAATGTCTTCAATCATATTCAGCCATTTATTTCTCGTTCAATTCCTGCCTAGTTTCCCATTTATACTTATCTCAGAGATTCTCTTTGTTAATCGTTCATTACTAATTCGCTCCACATGTCCAAACCATCTTAACGCACTTTTTCGTATAGTTCAGGCAGTGTTTTCTTCGCCTGCCACGTAGCCATCGCCCATTCATTCCTTGCTCTGTCTCATCTCGTTTTCCCACGTGCAGGTCTTAGGTACCTAATACTTACGGAGTTTATTTTACACACGTGCTTTTTCTGACATACCCAAATCTTACTGACACATACAACAGTTGGAACTAATACGCTGTTGTATACAGCCTTCTTTGTTTGCATACTTAACTGTTCACTATTGGTTACTGACCACGCTGCCAATTATTCTCCAGTCTGCATTCACTCTGTCTTCAATTTCACTATTTACTCGGCCATCATTTGCAAACATTCTCCCAAGGTAAACAAACTTGTCCATTTGCTCAATTATCTCACTACCCAACTTCAGCTGACATATTTCCTTTTCACCTTTCCTGTTGAAAACCATTACATTTGTTTTGCCATTAATCATTTTCAAATCCATTCCTTCACTTACTTTTACAAATGTATTCAACATTCGTTGTATTTGACTCATACTTTTAGCTACTAGTACTACATCATCTGCATACATCAACACATTTACGTCTTTCTTGCCTATATTTATACTACTCAACTACTGACATGGACTTCTCACGCATTTATCCATAAATATATTAACAGCCGAGGAGACATCACACATCCTGGTCTCACACCTCGCTTAACTTCAAAGTACTCAATAACTGTACCGTTCACTCTCACGTACGCTCTGCTTCCACCATACATTGCATTTATTGTATTCATTAGTTCTCGCTTTACACCATACTCAGTTAGAGTTGCCCATAACTTGCATCTATTCACACTGTCATACGCTTTTTATAAATCCACAAACGTACAATACATTTTCTCATTAACATACAAAAACGTCTCGGCCATTTGCTGCAAACTAAACATTTGATCCACGCACCCTCGTCCAGCCAGGAACCCACACTGTACATCTTATATCTTCCTTTCAGCATCTATGCGAACTCAGTCAATTATAATTCTACCAAACACCTTACCAGCTACACTTAATAAACTTATAGCTCTGTAGTTCTTGCATTCATAACTACCACCTTTGCCTTTGTACAGAGGCATGTTCATAGCACTCCTACCATCCTCTGACACTCTTGATAATTTAACACAAGCATTAAATGGTTTGCACAACCATTCACCTAGTCGCATATCGCCATACTTTGACACTTTGCTTGTAACTTCATCTACTCCAGCAGCCTTCCCATTTATAAGCTTTTTATTACATTTCGTACTTCTTCCACGCCTATACTCTTATTATTATTTTGGATTTTATTTATTCCAGCATTTCCCGCATTAACACCTATCCCAGTATTCCTGCTACCATACAGCCCTTTAAAATATTCTTTCCAACGAAATATTACCTTACTTTCATCCCACTCCATTTCATTTCCGCTATTCCGTATTCGATTAACTCGGTTTCTTACACCCTGCTTTGCATTCCTCACCCACTTCCAAAATAATCTTTTATTACCGTTAAAATCATTCTGCGTTCTTTCTCTTTCACCTTCAGGCGCCCTTTACTCTTCTCCACAGCTTCCTTTGCGCGCTTCTTTTTAATTGGATACGCTTTCAGTAGATCCGTTTTGTTCTTCTCAGCTTTGGTTCCAATCATTCTCTTATATATTTCTTTCTTCTCATTTGCGGCATTTTTTACGGTAACTTTCCACCATGCGTTCTTTTTTGATCTTCCAATCGCACTCACTCCACACTCTATCACGTTACCTTTCAACCTGTTCCATGTCCATTCGATGCCACCTTTTTCTATTTTGTACCTTCACGCAGAACTTTCTGACTACAGTAGCTTCTCCAGTTTTTGCACGTATTCTTCTCTCACATTCTCCTGCACTCTTTCCACTTTCACTTTAGTTTTTCTTGCAACTGCCTTCTTATATGCCCACTATCTGCCAAGCTAAATTCTTGACATTACCAGAAAACTATCAGTTCCACATTCAGCACTTCTCATCACTCGTGTGTCCTTTACCAATTCATGTAACCTCTCATCATAAATGATTAGATCAATCATACTTCAAGACTCTCCTCTTTGCCAAGTATACAAATGGATATCCTTATGTATAGACTACGTATTCGATACAAACATGTTCTTTTATAAGCATAGTCCAACTAATGCTCGTCATTCTCATTCGTTCTAGGATCACCGCATTGGCGAATTACACGATCTACGTTTTCTCTTCTTACTCCCACCCATCCATTCAAGTCACCTAGTAAAATCACCCTATCATTCACGTGACATGAATTAAGTACCCCTTCTAACTGTGCCCAAAATATTTCGCATCCATCCTGCTTATCACCTTTCACCGGGGCATAGTCGTCACAACTCTCATTTTTCTAATGTCTATCTTCATTGGAACCCAGAGGAGACAGGGAGACACCAACTCATATTCCCTTACATGAGCTTTAATGATTTCGCCCAAAACCAATCCCACTCCCTTTGAACCAGCCGTCCAACCCTCTACTACAGGCCACAAACCTAGGCTTCCCGCATCCATCTCTGTCACTTGTTTCCCTTTCCACTTGGTTTCACTCACACGCAGCACATCTAGCCCTCTCTCTCATTTCACTCAAAATCTCGTGTTGCTTTCCAAACATCCCTCTTACGAACTACGTTCCCACCTTTCATTCTATGTTCTCACGTTTATTCCAAGGTGAGCCAATCTTGTTCAATCTCAGCCGCTCACCATGGTTTTGATTGTTGGAGGCTTTAATTTGGTTCTTTTTAACAATATTTCTAGTGGTAGACCTGGTTGCTAGCCTAGATCGTACCCTATGTCGATGTAGCGTTCCCTACTTACGAAATCGACACCATACCGGTCAGGACTGACGTATTTAGCCTACGTTCTACAAGCGCAACCACAATCTCAGTATTAACCTAAGCAAGTCTATACAGACTAAGCTCCCTATCATGAACAGATTACTCTGTAAGCCAGCGCATAGTTGCACGTGCCGCGACTACTAGGAAGTATTCGTAATACACTGACATACTCGGGCAGGAACCATTTCATTATAATCATTTTTAATATTTAACCTTGGAGTTGTAACTGTAAGGGTTACGACAAAGTTTTCAGCAAAATAACCGTCCAGCGGTCCAGGTAAACTACAAATAAGTTCTGTATCACTCAATCTTAAAGATATAACTGAACAACTAACATTCCATTTCGATAAATAACTATGCTCTCACGCTCGCAGTATGAGATGGTAGACTGTTGACGCGTGCCGCAGCGACGGCTGAATGCAAACACCATGAAACGAAATATAAAAGAATTATTTGGATATTCACGTTCAAGTGAACGGTTTGCGGTCTCCCGTTTCCCAAATCGCGGGTTTCTAAAAGAATAGAATGTGAGGGCTTATTGTTTTCTTGCCCGGTGAAGTGTTTCTTCTCTTTAGCAAATTGATAATTGTATCTGTCGGCGATATATAATCATTTCACCTCCGAAGTTTAGTACCAGCGTTCAAAACCAATGTATTTGAAATATTCGAACGACGAGGTTTGAAGTAATTGATCTGTTTTCCGTTTAATCCTATATGAACCTGAATTTTGATAGAAAGAGTAGGAACCGCCCGGAACGGTTGCAAGCGATAATTTTCTTCACTTATAGGTAAATTAACAATTTCATTATAGCCACCTGTATTAACGCTTTCTCACTCTATCTTGGCTAGTCTGCTATGAAAAGGTTGTGGAAGATCATAAATTGCATATTTTGGACACATTCTTCTTTAAGTACGAAATAAAATTAAACAACATTTATTCAGGTAGACTGTTAGCGTAGGTTTTAGTTTCAATGCAACTTAGCTTTAAATTTTTACATATGTCAAAATACGACCGCTTTATTAATTGTATTGTTTTGATTTGCTAATTATTTATATTTTGTTGCACCAATGTTTAGCGAATAATTCAAGCAACTCCCCATCCAATGTTTTATATCTTAAATTTATATGTTAGCTTAATATTGATTTAATTGTTAAGTTGATATCTTTACACGCATATAATTTGTGGACCCACATTACGTTTGCTGTATTTAGTGTGATTTTCGTTTTATTTCAATCAAATATGATAAGTTCTAAAATCACCGAGAATAGTGTATGCATTGGAATTACTAGTGCTTGTAGTAACAGTTTTAACAAAATTGATAATAGTCAGCTTTAAATTTTCAAAATTTAAGCTGCTCAGTTTTACATACAATTTACCTATGCACTATTGTTATTCCGAGTACCTTATTTGAAGCGCTTGCTTCTTAATGTTAACTTTGAGTAGAAAACGCCGACGAAAGATTTGTTTAACGAGCTAAATTTTTACCAAAATAATTGAACATTTTATAGATATCAAGCAAGTTGCTATCTATAGGGAGAACCATCTCTCTGCTCCTTTGTTTGAGAAACCCTTGATAATTATTAGTAAAGCAATATACAAGGCTAGATTATTCTTGCTTTCGCACCTATTTGCAACTTCCTTACATAAAGGAGGAATCAACTATTAACCTTCAATGTTTAGTGATACTTTTTCAGCCGTGGCCATTTCTCACATCTGCACTACCGTAGGAGTGTCTGTCTCCACTTTAAAGGTAGGTTTCGAACATCTTTATATATAGGGTGTTTTCCGTAAGTTAACCCTGTTTTGTAATATTAAACTAGAGAACAGGTTGCCCACACAATTCTCAATTTTATGTAATTATACAGTGCCCAGCTTCGAAAGTTATAGATTAATCACACCCTGTAACTTTTCCGGTCGTGGTTAAATGCTCGACAAGTATATTGGTTTTTTTATTAGCCATTGAGTTGGTGATACGTATAACGAGTTTTTATATCCCAGCCTCACACTTCTCCACCGACGGTCGATTGAGGTGAGTAGTTCCACTTGCTTTCACATACTTCATCAATTGCGAGGTACTTATCGTTCCGTACGACTTTGTTACCTGAACTTTACAGTTCGTTTGTAATGACTGACTGTCTACTCGAACGCTCGCCACTAGGTAGATTTCGCAATACCCAAGTTGAAGTTACGTTACTATTGACGAAGAGGCAGCCTTTTAATAATATTTTCTCCCTACATTTCCTTCAATTGACGGTAAATTTCACATGATAGTACATATCTTGCGTTGTTAAGTCCAATTACAGCACTAACTGCACAAAGGCAGAGTTATTTTCTTGAAGATTATAGACACAGCGACACGAAACTTTGCAAATAAACAGCAGGAATGCAACTGAAAGCATTAGACCTTGCCTGGTAGCTTCTCCATTCGTCAGCACTCCATACGGCAAATGGGTATTAGTTTCCGAACTGTTCTCGTAAACATTTTAAATTTTTATAGTATACACCGTACTCTTGTTTAATTTGTCAAACAGATACAGAATAGTGCCATTAGTAAACTAATTTTATATATTGACTTACTTTCCCTTATGATTTCAAAGAAACACAAATTGTGTATGTGTTTCATAAAACGATACGTATTAAAAATAAATAGGTTTAAAAATTGAAATTTATCTAGCAGAATATTCAAAACTGGCACGTTGTCTTAAAATCTGTCACGTCTGTAATTTGACATTTATTTTGTGAGCTTAGGCACAAAACTACTGCGCATAACAAAATAACAATTAAACTTTAGTTTCTTTAAAATTATTATTTACCACTATTTGAAATATTTTGTTTTAACTTCGTGAAATTATAATTCTGAGTTACATAAAATTTCCTAGATATATTTAGTGATTTAATGTATATTATTTATAAACTAAAACGCAAACGAAAAATAGTAACACACACGTTTGGGAAATGAGTCACGCATAAGTTAAACTGGTCGTGGTTAGAAATGCTGTTTACAAAACTCAATCAATATCCCTCAACGAAATGAAAATCACGGTAATAGGTAAATTTGCATCATTTGCACAAAAGTGTTAATAAAAACCAAATCAGTTATTTCCAATCAGATGGACGTAGTTTAAACACTTGAAGAGTTTAGATTTGTAAAGTTTATACAACGTAATTTAGAAAACATGTACATATAGCTAATAATCATTCATAATGATCTGAATTAAACATAGTTATTATTTTACATGAAGCTAGTTATTGAAATAATGAATAACTCACTCTTTTCAATTACTATTCTTATATAAGCTCTCTATATATAAATAACTAAATAAAATT
Source organism: Phrixothrix hirtus (assembly GCA_024586415.1). Classification (NCBI taxonomy): domain Eukaryota; kingdom Metazoa; phylum Arthropoda; class Insecta; order Coleoptera; family Phengodidae; genus Phrixothrix; species Phrixothrix hirtus. Next base: position 7,262 of record JAHWXV010537867.1, on the reverse strand, counting down.
ATTGCAACAGAAATTTTGGAAACAATGTTAGTTTTGCATTAATTTATCCAAGTTCGTAAAAGCATACTTCCTTTAGTTTTTAGGACCCTAAAATGTGTGAAAAGCAGGATTTCGTTTAAAAGTTTCCGTTTAAATTACGTGGAAGGATAGTACGAAAGTAATTTAGCCGGTTTACAAAGGGCAACAAAAACTAAAAGATCTCTTTCGGTAGTTCCATAATTATTCAGTTAAACTAAACGGTGCTATCTAATTCTCTGGTCCTTAATTTTGCACCACAGATATAAAATTGTTTTTCCCTAAAACGTAATTTAATCAAATCAAAAAGAATTTAAGTTTTAAATTTGGGATTTTAGATATTTAAATTAAGCTAATTACATGTAAATTTATATAATTTTACAAAAAGATATTAATAATTTTCAATAGACCAGGGAGGTAAGCAGTTGGTAATTAACATAAAGCTTTCACAATTTACTTTTATTTATTACTATCTTTCTTCTTCACGTACTTTCGATTTAATTTATACTGAATCTATTCGTATTCCGGAAATCACCCACTTTTCTTGTTTGCAAACAACTTCTTTACAACTACTTCTTTGACATCGATATTTATTTAAGGCAGATTTAGCTTTGTGGGTCAACGAAGTTGTCTTGTCTCCGTAACATTTGTTGTTAATTGCTTTTAAATTGTAGGTATAATGAAATGCTCTGTAGCTATCAGCTGATCAAATTACTTTGCTTTTAGATTAATTACGTTATTTTAGAAGGTTTCTTATTTTTATATTGAATTAAAAAGTAATTAAAGGATATAAATTGGGCTTCACAACAAAGCGATTCTACCCAATTGGATCCATTATAATTAAGCAACAATTGTTGCTTTATTTTAATATCGAAGTGATGTTATTTTCATCAAAAATTGTTTCAAATACAGATTCGTAATGATTTTAGTCGAATAGAATTTAATCTTAGACTCACATATATAGGGTGTTCTAACCTTGTTTTTCTTAATTGTTGGTATTTCCGGTGAATTGTAGTCATTCAAATTAAATTATTTAAGTTACACCTCTTAACTGTAGGGTCTTTGGTTGTAGAATCTTCAAATTTGGTTAAAAATTAAAATTGTAGTTGAAAAATTTTAACGGAATACGCCCCTGCCCTTTTAATATTAGGTCAAATAGACGCGATATCGTTAGATATGTGCGAAGGTGACATTTAAGTGAGTGCAAGATTACTATTTGGACTAGGCAGTGAGTGGTATTCGCTCCGCACGCAGTTTCTTTAAACGGTGTGATGCATTAATTGTTGGTTTCATTTCTTTTGTTGCTTGGTGTTATTTATGATTGTTTATCGGCACGGGTAAGTTTGATTTTGGACTAATTACGATCGTAATTAATTTCCTCTCATCGTCTATAGCAAATGCGGTGGGACTGATTAACTATGGCTGTCTTTAGTAATTAAAGAAAAAAAGTAAGTTTATCGTGGTCCGTCGTGTTCACGTGTGGAGACCTAATCAAGCAAATAATTTGTTTTGGCGAAATGGTTTGGGATAATTCCGTTGAATTAAATTAGTTTGGCTGTCATCAGTTTAATAAAAGTCCACCTTCGGTCGACAAAAGGAGCAGGCGAAGTCTATCGTTTCACTCTTACGTATGTAGCTGATGTCAGTCTGTCCTTATTAGTAGCTTTACGTCGTATACGACGTAGAATTATAAGAACTTATGCTAATTTTTATACTATTCAAGAAATGTTACAAATCTTACAAGTCGACGTTCTTTTTTTAAAAATATAGTATTGTTAAATACAAACTATTAGAATGAGAAGTTCATTACCTTTACCGTTCATATATTGAACATCAGAATGAAATAACTTCGAAGATCTGCTTTTGTATAATGTTTTCCGTTATATTTAATTAAAATACCTTATTTTGGTAACTTAAATCAAGTAAATAAAGTAGATTATGATTTAGAATAATTTGTTCTTGTTCTGTTTGGTTATCCCAAAGCTGTATATGAAAATTATCATCACAAGTTATGAACAGAATTTAACGTAAAACTTTCTAGATCTTAGTTGAATTAAATATACGGGGTGTGACGTTAAAATTTCATTTAAAAACAAAAATTCAACAACTATAAATTCTTTTAATGTAACTACAGCTAGTATTTAGGTATTTTATTTAAAGTAAATAAGTACAAAATTTGTTGAAGCTAAATAATTATAATATTCCTTCTGGATATTTAACTTGATTATGTTTTATTACAGCATTTTTAACCTTTGAAATTTGCATTTTATAACACCTATCCAGGTATAATTTTCGAACATTGTTGACAATGAACAATTATTCTTTTCTACTCTAGCGTATTTATTGTTAGATTATGAATTCCTAACACTTTCAACCTTGTTTATTGTATTCTTGATTACTACTTTGCTCATTTAAATTAGTTCTTGTTTCATTGGACGTTAACAGAGAAAGGTAGTCTTGTATGTTGTTTTCAAATATTCAAATGTACTGTATTTTTAGGAATATTTCCGCAAAATGATTTGTTATCTCCATAAAATGTCGGGTAGCCTAGATCCCGTTAGGGCAAAATTTCAATTAACCTAGTTTGCCATTTTGGTGTCCCGAAGAAGATAAAAATTTGCTGATAGCTTATAAGTGTATTTTTGTTGCGAGTTGGTAACTCCATAAAATATCGGATGGTTTAGATTCCGTTAAGACAAAATTTCAATTAACCGAGTTTTTCATTTTGGTGTTTCGAGTGAGATAAAAATTATAAGTAGCTCGAAAGTAACGTTGTTGTTTTTTTATATTTATTGCCAAAACTTACTGAAGGTAATAAAGGTTTTCTTGTTATACTTTAGCTGCATTTCTTCTCTTGTTCCGAGAACCTTTCCTTTTCTTTAGGATAGGTTAGGACAGGGACCTGGAATCTGACGTAAATTTTGCCGCATGGGGTGCACCTAGGAATACAATTTTTCTCTTCCTTTAGGTATCATTTGAATAAAACGGTTGAAAGCCAGGATCAGCATATAAAAACCCGCCACGACCCTTTCCAAGTTGATTTTACTGCGCTAAGCTGTGATAAGTTTTGTTTTATTGCAACGCGAGTGACAGGTCCAGTCGGTAACAGATCTTACGTGGCAGTGTCAATTAAATTAGGTGAATCTATTGGCATGTAATATATAAGATCCTAATATATTTTTTAAATTGTAACGTTCGTTTATAAATATTTCGACCATGAAACTTACCATTTCTAAATTATTGTCTTCTACTTAGATACTTTCTACATCTTTAAATTGAATTTTCATGGATTATTTGTCTGACAGATTAAATTATTTCCGATTTCGCATTCTCTATTTTAATAATATAAAATTTAGTCGACTACGGGTAAATATTTCTGATTTACAAAAATCTTTGTTTACACTTTAATAAGATTTAATTAGGCCCATATGGTTTTCCAAAATTTCATCATGTATTACCTGCTGACATGCGTGGATCAAATAACAGCAGATTCGGAAATCGCATAGCATGGCAGACTGATTTGTGTACAAACAATCTGTAGTATTTGCTGATTTCTAATTAATCACTGCAACCAAATTTTGCAGGTAAGTTTGACTTTAAAATATTTTCTTAATTATTTTAGATTTGATTGCTTCTATAAATTCAATTGCAAAATTATTTTACTGAGTTCCTGAGAGAAATAATTCGTTCTGTTTATAATATCAATCGTCATTTGAATTGACTAAATTCAATCACAGACGCTGAGTTGTCTGTAATAGAAGCTAAAATTTTCTTATCAACAGTGTGTATCGGAAGTGTCGTTATTTGGTATTACAAAGGGTTGTGTGAGTAGAAGGGTATCGTTGGTGGCATATCCAAGGATAAATATATCTTATATTACATGAATTATTAAAAGTTCCAACTTTTGCTTTTCAGTATGATTTATAACCATTTATATCTAAAATAATAGGTTATGTACTATTTGTAATATAATTTATCCGTATTGATTATATTTCTTGTAACATGTTCCAATTATATATCTTAATTTACTGCTATGGAACTTATAAAACGTGGGATCTATGGTGATTATTTTGATAAATGTGCTATTGCGGTATTTACTTGTTTCTTTAAATTCTTTTCGGCCATTAAGTCGTTTAATTTTATTTATCCACTTCCTGATATTTGATCTACTTGTTTATTCCTGTTGTGATTTTCTTGCATTTTATATATTTATTCTGAAGAAAGTCAGTTGCTGCCGTTAACTCGTTTATGGATACTGAAGAAATCATTCTGTGGCACTGAACAATGAATTTCCTTTAAGAGTATACAATATCTAATCTATGATAAAGCCAACTTTCCCACTTCGACTTCTTTTAACTAGCTGAAGCAAATTTTCCTTACTAAATGTAACGTGACGGTACAGTTTTAGGGACAATATGTTAAAAATGCATATTTTTCAAAACACTTGGTATTAAAGAAACCGAAGTACAGAAGGTCGAAAGTGAATGCACTACTATTCACTATCTTTCTAGATACAACTAGATCAAGCAATTAATGAAAAATACTACTTTAAGGCTTTGGCCAAGTTAAAAGAAGAATAGGTCCGAAGAGTGGAAGAATAACATGTGACTATTATATTAGGGTAATACTAACGCTCACAATGCTTGTTCATAAAACTGTTTTTGCCTAATAAGAGGGGTAGACCACACATTTTATACTTTAAATTTAATTTTGCGCAAGTTATACTTGTTTCTAAAAATACAACCGTAGTTGAATGGAAATTACTTTCAGGTCAAGAAACTACAGTGCTCTGAAGGAGTTGACATAAAGTGACCTGCAACGCTGTTTTCAGCAATGCAAGATTTATATGCCACTATATAGAGATAGTATATTTTAGTATCTGGAAGGAGAGAATAGTTAAGTTGTAACAATGTCATAATGGATTACACTTTAGACATCACACTTGTTTCTGAATAACCACGCCGTATATTACAGTATAATCAAAGTATGCTCCTTTAGTAAGGTGTATTTCTATTGATGTACTCTAGTTCTGTAGGACAAGTGATTTCCGATTGTCTCCTTTCTGTTCAATATTGTTAATTATATAGAGAAGTATTCTCCTAATAAAATTAGAAGAATCGAAGTTTAATCCTATAAACGGTGCAAATTTTAAAAATTCGTCACACGTAAAAAGCCATGCAACTAACATTTAAACAAATAAACAATTCAGGTCTTCTCCACACAAAACTGTATAACCTAGCAAGTTAAGCAACAGATATATACACCAAACGTCGTTGTCAACAGCGCACAACACAAAAGTATGTGATAGTGTGGTGATATAAATGAATAATCAACACCAATTTTTTGGTACCGCAGCTTCTATTGCGCACCACTGACGAGAAGTCCACGCATACCTTAACATTCAAATTGGTATAGACAGATTCGTCTGCTCTGGAAGCTTATCGATATTAGGCGCAGTTACAAGAATACATTGTTGTGTTGCAATAGTTCTTAATAGAGATATCACATGTGCCAATTCAAATGTAGTTGTTGTGAGAAGGTTGCGCTTTCTAATGCATTTGTATGCTTGACGTGATTCAAGCAAATCTCATTTCCTGTGCATACCGTTCTCGTTCTTAACTATACAAGTATAGAGTTAGTTACACGTTTTCTTACATTTAATTTTTCAAATTAATGCGCGTATTTTTCTTCATTTATCCGATGAAACTGTAAGTTACACGATCGAATGCGTCACAAGATTTATAGCATTCAACGGAGTATTAAATTACGTTGTGTGTTTTTATTAAACGTAACATACAACAAAAAGTTGTTACAACTTTTATTCCGCATGCACCTAAGGCCACAGTGGCATTAAAGGAATTATTACACAACACCAAGCATGCGAAACTATTACAAATGTATAACGCTTTTTCAAAAAGAAAGCCAAAACCTTAAAGAACGGGTCATTGCAGTTACAATGCACAAAGTCCTACTTGATACATATTTCACAACGACAGATATATCGAAAGTGTAAAGTCCAATTTCGTCACTGTAACGTAGATGATCTCTTCAATACGTAAACTAGCAGTATATTACGATTTCCACCAAAACATCCGTAGCTGAACCCAATTGAAAAGGTGGGTTAACACTAAAACTATAGTATTTAGCTTATCAGTGTTGCGTTCATTTTGCAGCGATCCAGTAACCATCTTGAATTAATTAACGTAAATTTAAAATTTTAAAAAATTTACAAAAGTCAGTGGTTGCTAAATTTTTAAGTATATGTTTTTAGTTCGCATATACTATTCTATAATTTTGTATGGAAAAGTTGATCTTTAAAGCATGTGTGTTGGACATGTGTGCGATAAGGAACGACCGTGAGGTGTGTTCGAGGATTTTTAGCGGAACCGCCAGGCAAAGGCGGTCTCCTCATTTCGTTCGCAACAAATTAGTTGCGAGTTATAGTTAAATTATTTTGTTTCCCTGTGCGAATAAGTAATTTTTTCTGTTGCATATGTGCGGGATAAAGTTTGCTGTGACACCTTTTTGTGGTAGTGCCACGCGAGAAATAAAGATTATTTTTGATTAGATATCTAGTTTATTCCTAGATAATCACGAGCTTTTTTTGTTCCCAACGCGCGAAAATAAAGTTTCTTTTGTTTAAGGCAGTATCCGATTTAATTTAATTGCTAGTGAACATATTTTGGAAGATGTAAATTTTTGGAACAATTTAATAATGTTTTATCTGGACGCACATGATAAATTTTCTATTTATACGCTCTGAAAATTCAGCTATACTTATTTGGTTGTTTCATCAACAATAAATAACTTTTTTATCTACGGTGAAGAAATCTGCATTTCCGCCAGCTTACATGCCTTGAGGTATCTTGAACGTCTTGAGAGCACCACTTATATCCGGAGGCTAATACCGTATGCTGTTACTGCTAGAGATGCTGCAATCTTCATTGATTAAATGTATTCCGCCTTCGATAAATGACGTTTACCCGTGAATAAAGTTTTACAGTTATAAAACATTTGCTTATTTAAATATAAACGTATCTGTGCATAACTAAATCTGTTTTAGGTAAATTATTTATCATTGTACTCGATTTTTTTGCGCAAAAAGAAAAGAAGCGCATCAAAACATTTTGTACGTATATTGTGACTATTTTTATGTACAACGTACAGTTTATATAGTTGAATATTTATTGTAAAATTCGTATATTGAAAATTTAAAATTGTTATTAAATTGATTAGTTTCTTAAATT
>JAHWXV010537865.1:0-10750 GCA_024586415.1 Phrixothrix hirtus | reverse complement strand
TATATATATATATATATATATATATATATATATATCTTCAATTTTTATACTTTAAAAATTTTCTATGCATAATAAAATTAACAAATGACCCAATCAATCTTGTACTAGAATTATTTAATTTTATAATTGTATAATTCGCATAACTCATCAAATTAATCTAAACGAATTTTGATGTACCACTTAATCGTAAAGTAACATAAACAAACTGTTAGAATGTTCTACAACAATATGTATATACCGGATGCAGCAGTATAAATAACCACGCCTACATAAGGTTCAAACTACGGTTTATCTCACACATCCTAAGGTTGTTTGTAAATAAAATGATCAAGATTTAACTGTCATAATTATTATTTGTCGATCTTTCTACTTAACGGAGGTAAATTTCTGCAATTTGTTACAGCTTGGACAGCTTACACCTTATTTTGCACCTACCGGTATATGCTTAGATTATTAGAGGATCATTTCGTTTAATTATGCAATAATTTATTTACTTTTCTTGTTTAAGACGCGTTGCTATTTATTTGCTTCGCCTATGTACATAACAGTTTAAGATCTAGGATGGTATATGTTATAGTGACAGAAATGTTGAGTTATGAATGTTATTTTAGTTTGAAGTTAAACTGGAATTTAATTTCGTTTCTGTATGAGGCATGTATTTATATGGTTTAGGTGTAATTATTTATCAGAGTTTTTTGCAGGGATGGTTTTAAATCTTTAATAATTAAAGAGGGCGTATTAGGCCTCTCTAATTGTTGCTGTGCGTTTCCGGTCAACCAACATGAGTTGGTTTTCTATGCGCGTCCTTAAAACGCTCAGGGTGGGATATTTCCGGAGGACATTTTCATTAGGATTGCAGAACGAAGTGCGTGTTTTAACAGTGATACTTTCACTTTGAATTTAAATCATTATTTATTGTGGAAGGTATAAGGTCTCTGTGTAGGGTTGCTTTATTTTCTGTAATGTGATTTGATTTATGGAAATCGAAATATATTTCTTTATATAACAAGAAGCTCTAAAGGTAATATTGATAATATTTTTTATGATTTTAATTTGGGCGTTTCCTTTCAGTAAGGGATCCTTTTTTGGGAGGTTACTTATACGGCTATATAAATGAAGATTATTTTGGATATCGAACGGTCACTTTTAAGGTTTTTCCACTAGGCAGTTTGGTTTTCTTCGTGACCTTTGAGTTTTGAAGGCATCCAAAGTTTGTAAGTTGATTTATTACCAACCTTGGAATGACAATAAAACTGCCCTGCTAAAAGCATAGTAAGAAATTAATTTCACGATTAAATAAAAGTTAATTCAAATTAGAAATTAGTACATTACCCAGACTAATGGGTGCAATTTTATTCTATTGGTTCATTTACTGAAATCTTGAAGAAGACAACGTTTGTACGTTTCCGTTTAGTAATTTGTCAACGTAGTTAATAAGCTTTTTTTGATAGGATCTAAATAAACTTATTTCGCGTTGCGTAGGATTTGATATCCACTTATGTTACTACTATTTGTCCAATTTTGGAATTTATAACGGAGTGAATAATCTTTAGTGCTGGATTATTGCTCTGCCACTTAATCCATTTTTTTAGAAACTGTTTGGAATTTATATTTACCTGTATTACTGTTCAACTTTAGCTAAAGTTAGTTCCGAAAGTATTTAAATTTAATTATTTGATCATTTAGAATAAGTTATTATGTGCAGCTGTGATGAGATTTATTTTTTTGTTGTAAAGAAGTCTTATTTAATAAAGGTTGTACTGTTAATGATTTTTTTTTATGAAACAACTATTTGCAGGAACTGCGTTTGAATAGTTTCATGTCTCTTTATATTACCGTACTGAGCTATCGTTCTGTAAACAAATTAATTTTGTATTCTAATATAAATAATTATTAAAAATTCTTTGTTGTATTCTGGTATTCCAAGAGGTTCAAGTTATTTGTATTTTCCAAATTTTTGAATGATAATATTTATAACATAAATGTTAGTTTAGAATTGCTTAATGCAAAATCACGTTAGCTTACTTTGAGAAAAATAAAACTGTTACAAATACAAAAATATTTTGAAATGTGTCAAAGAAAGCTGCAAAAACTGTAAACGGGATTGAGAGAAACCCTCATGTAACACTGAAAACTAGGTTAATTGGGTTAAAACTAGTTTATATGATTTAAACTAAGTATCCACTCAGCTTCTATATAATGTATGTACATCAAATAATGAAAATGAAGTTTTGCTATAAAAGGGTTACAAAAATAAGAAAAACTGAAGATTTAGATTTGAAAACAAATATGCATTACATTACACTAATGGTTAGATAAATATTGATTTGTTCTTTGTAAAATCTGCCTCTTGTTTTTGTCAAAACCTAGATTTGACTGCACCGATTTATGAGACCGCTCGGGTGGGATATCAAGTCCGAATAATAGAAATATAGCACCTTTTAAATAAAAAAGGTGTCAGAGGCAATTAACCTCAGATCTAAAAATTTTGTGCTTTGTTATTAGATATATACTCAGTGACATAGAAATCTCAACACCAATAAGGTATAGGAATTTTTTGACCAAACTTGGTAGAAACTTTTAGCTACTACAAGCTGGCAATTGATTAAAATTTTAAATAAAAAGAATAAAATATAAACATAATTTTTATTAATAATGGGTTGGTCCCCCTATTGGTTACACACTCCCTCGCTCTTCGTGGTATCGAATTTAGCAGATGGTCAATTTCCTCTCGAGGTATTGTATCCCAAGCAACCTGTAATTCGTGCTGTAGAGGTTGCAGCGTTTGCGGAGGATGCAGCAAGTTCCTCAGTCTTCTCCCTATAATGTCCCAAACATGCTCGATGGGCGACGTATTGGGAGATTTCAGGGACATGGAAAAGAATTCACATTATTCTCTGAAAAGCGGTCTTGCAATGTGTGGAAGGGCATTATCCTACTGGAAAAGTGGGCATTCCAACTGCTGAATAAATGGAAGAATATGGGGTTCTACCACCTCATTCTCATATCGCTGGGTGGTCATATTCCCTCGGATGAATACGAAACGAGACCTATTTCCATAAGTTATAGCACTCCATACCATAATCCCCACAGTGTGGTACACATGCCTCGCAACAGAAAATTCAACATTGCGACGTTCCCCACGTCTTCAGCTGACCCTCATACGACCATCATGCATCACCAAACAGAATCTGGATTTATCGCTGTACACCACCCTACGCCACTCCAGCTTCCAGTGTAATCGCAATGTATACCATTTCAAACGTCGCCATAGATGTTGAGCCGTTAGTGGTAACAAAACATTTGGCCGATAGGATTGCAAGCCGCAAGCTCTGATTCTGCAGTAAACCGTCCGAAGGGTTACATGACGACCTTCTTTAGCTAACCATTGATCGCTAATTGATTTGGTACTGAAGAAGCGGTCTCTTGTTGCCATAAGTCGATGATGGCGATCCTGCACCTTATTTGTTCTTCTTTGCTCCCCCCAGTTCCTCTTCTGCGATATTTCTGAACCTCCCTATTCCATGCGGATAGCAGCGAATAATGGTGGATTAGTTCCGGTTGAGACGATTTACAATTTCTCTGAACGACAAACCACCTTCGCGCAAACCAACAATACGACCTCTGTCAAATTCTCTTAATTGAGGGTAATTTCCACGTTGGCGCACTCTAGGCATGATCACGCTCTCAAAACAAACGATCACAAGCGAAAACGCCAAAGAAATGAACAAAATCTCGCAAAACATACACCAGATAACATTGTTAGAGAAAACTGAAAAAACTGTGAGATAAGTTATTATCACTTGATCCATAATAATGAAATTTTAATCAATTGTTACCTTTTAATAGTTAAAATGTTCTGCCAAGTTTGATCAAAAAATTCATACGCCTTCTTGGTGCTGAGATTTTCATGTAACTGAGTATATATGACTTATAGGAATACTTACATATAAAAAGAAAAAATATGCTTTTAGCAAAACGTTGATAGTATGCTAAAAGACAACATTTGTTTAAATTATTAAAAGTTCAAAATTCAAAAATTATAATTAAACAAGGAATAGTCATCAAAATAAATTTTCTAATGAAATGATTCGTGTGTGTGTTGCTGAACATGATTATCGTAACTTTTGGAACTCAGTTTAGATTCCAAATTAAGAGGACTGCGACGTTTTCTACAAAATCCAAGTAGCAAAGTGTTCTGCCTTTTGCACACAACTCAAATAATATGAATTTAACCTACTAATATCATAATTGGCATTAAATGAAGGTTAAAATTTGTTGTACGCATTAGTAACTATTGAATTTATAATTGTTCCTTTATTAAATATTTAAACAATACATTTAAATTACAATTTCAGCATCTTAAAAAAATATATATATATATAGAATACAACCCTGTGTAACCATCCGAAATATCACGATACATTTTAAATATTCCATAAATAAAATAATATGAAATACAAGTTTAATTGGTGTGAACAACCGGCCACAAATAAAAGCTGATTCTCAAATTAATTAAATAAATCCAATCTGCCATGAAAAATACATCTAACCTCACTGAAATGGATATTATAAGTAATTTGTACTAATTAAGGGATCTTCGCATAGATGGCGCTATACAAATTATCTTTAAAAGTATTTATCGTCGAAAATTTGACAGCAGTCTGTCGAATGTTCTGTTGGGAGCAGCTCTTCGGATCAAACGTAATGCAAGTTTGTATTACAACGTCATAAAATTTCCTTATACAAAAGATTTAAAGAATGTAGAAATATTGGAAGAAATGATTAGTATTTTGTTCTTTCATTTACAGTGATAAAAACTACGTGGCTGAGTTCAAATGCAGTTCTACAAGTATCCAAGGTGAATATCGGCACTCTAGAAGTGTCACAACTTTGGAAATGATCACCAATATACACCATGTGATGATAAAAGATCGACACCGATGATTTAAATTAACTAAAATAGCCACTGCTGTGGGCATTTCAAGAGAGCGATTGTGCAATGCCGCCTAAGAATTAGGGATGATAAATGTTGTCTGCTTGTTTAAATACAGAGGAGCAAAAACGTATACGATTGCAATTATATCAAAAATATTTGCAGTGTTTTCAAAAATATTGGTTTGATTTTAGGCAACGATTTGTTATAATCAACCACTCGTGGGTCCATTAATACACCTCAGAATAAAGTTTCAATTTAAGCAATTGACGGTACCTAGCTGTTCAACTCTAATGAAGCCATTGCCATGAACTTTGTTGGTAAAGTGATCGCGTCAGTTTTTTGGGATGCAAAGGGAATTCTGATAAATGATTACCTTCCGTTGAGACAATAAATGGGGAACGCTACTCTAACCTTTTGAACAAATAGAACCGGAAAATGTTAGAAAAACGGCTTGGTCTAACGTGGAAAAGGACATCTTTCACCATGATAATGCACATTTCCATATCGGCGCAGTTTCAGTGGCTAAAATGCTTTAACTGAGGTATGATTTGCTTCCGCACTCACAGTATTCACTCGAATTGGTTGCCTTCAGTTGTCACCTATTTCCAAAGCGTAAAGCTTTTCTAGCTGGAGACAGGTTTTCTTTGAATGAGAAAATCAAAGCCGCTGTAGAGGGCTATTTTGCTACACTCGAAGTAAACACTTTCTGCAATGGGATAAATGCATTAGAGTATCGTTGGAAAAAGCGCATTGAGCGTACGGGATATTATATATTGAAAGAAAAATATTTTTGTTCACAGATAATAGTTTCATTGTGAGGCCGCTAATTACACATATGTCCTTGCACAAATAACCCTTCGTGCATTGAATCAAGGATAATTAAGTAAATTACTTTGAACATAGTTCATTGCCATCAAGTTCATAAAGCCAAGTGGTGACGAAATTTCCCTTCAAGCGGAAATTTGTCAGGAATCACTGATCTTTATAAATAAACCATAGAAAACACTAAAAAGAAAGCTTTCCCACATCTCAAAGAAATACAAAGAAATAAAATAGATTGATTTAATGATAACGGGTTAAACGGTAACACTACTCGTACTCCAAATATTCAATTAATTCTAAATTTAATGATTAGTGTATTTAATCAAACCTGCTTAAATGTTGCATATTTATTGAAACAAAATTACGGAAATACTATGTGTCCAATGTGTACTCCTTGGAATCTATTACAAGAAGAAACGGGAAGTGTTCTTTAACGTGCAACGATTCTCGATTCTTGAGTTGACATAAATTATAGAATGCAATGTAATACAAGCTTTATTATTAAATTTAAATTACAAAATAATTATAATCAACCCAAATAAATAAGAATATGTTATAAAACAACCTATTTTACTTTTGACCTATCAGTGTTTCCTTTTTTGAAATTTTCAAAAACTTCTCTCGTTATCCTTTTTCCGTGTACTTATTGACATTTTATGGCAGAATCTAAAAACTTTTATAAAAATGATTTAAGCAGTCTATTACTGTGTTTATTGCCTAATATTTGCTAACACGCAAATATGTAATACAAACAAAGTATTTCCCTAATTTCATAAATAAACATACATACATTTTATACTTGGCTTAAATTATGTTTTAAACCACTATGATTCAAAGTGGTCAACCTTACAGAGTAATATAAATAATGAAATGTGGTAATACGAGGAAGTTGACATTTGTGTTTACGAAGGTAATCAATAAAGCTGATAAATAGACATATCAATTAGTATATATTATGGAAGTGAAGGAACTTTCCCTAACCCAAAAATAGAACAGAATAATTAATTCTTGTAAATAATTCTCCTGATGATATACTAAAGTTAAGTGATACAAATTTCTTGCAGTACTTGTCATAGTTGTGATATTTTAGAAAGTGCTTTGCAAGGAATCTTCATTTTTAGTACAAAATAAAAATTGTAACAATATTTTCCTAACCATGCTTCTTTAGTATTTGTAAGAAGTGTTTGAATCAATATTTAATATAAAATTAATTTTCTCCTAAAACAATCCTAAAACTCGCAATATATTGCACAAATGATGTTATGTTTTTGCCCCGATAACCTTTGTTCATTAATAACTACTAAAATGTAAGTAATCTACAATAGTCCAATAATGTTTTTGCACATGGTTGAAAACTTTGTAATTACACGAATTGAACAAAAAAATTCTATAATTTAAATATAATTGTTTTGACATAGTTTTGCAAACATTCCAATTAGAAGCAAAACCAAATTCAAGATTGAATACCCAAATTGTTACACAAATGTTATTACAATGTGGTTTATGATTATACAGCATCACTATAACAAATAAAGCTGTTGAAAAGATAATTCGTGCAATATGACATACTTTTCCATATGTTTACCATATTGTATATATGTGGCCTGGTTATTAGCAAGCATTCTTTCTGCCTTCTTTTGTAAATTGTTAAATATTAAGGAAAAAATATATGAGTTTATCAAAAAGTAACACAGAATGAATTTAACAAATTTGAACCGGAAAGAAACCTTGTAATAAATGCATAGAATCTTGAATATACATACATATATGTAAGTCCAGTCAAATTAGCTAAAAATATAATATTTGACGGAAAAAGTTGAGGAAAATTTGAATTATTGGAGTAATGTCATAATATATTTATTTAGCAGTCTTAAAATTCGCGGAGTTTCCTTCTCTAACAATTGCTTTCTTTGTAATTTTTGCTTCCTTAAAATTAATATATCTTAAGAATTTTTTATTTTATAAACATATATCTTTTTTTATACGAACGAAGAGAAAATTTATAATTCTTTACAATTTATAAAGTTTGTTTTAAATCTTACGGTTTCAGAGATACCTAATTTCTGCGTTAGGCTGTATAATTTTTTACATTCTAAGCATTCTAAGAAGTCCTTCAAGAAACAAATTCTTTAAATAAAAGCTTTGCGTAATTTTATGTAAATTATGATAGTGTTTAAATTAGTTTTCTAAGAAATTTGGATTCCTCAGCATCGATTTCTATTGTAGCATGCGTTACGAAAGGCCTTTGACTGCAGCATCTAATCCCCCCAATTACTAATGACACATAGAAGCGAATGCAATTTTTTCATTAATTCAATTAATGCATTTTATTAAACTGCTATTTAAAATGTTATTATTGACATACTTCCCAAACATCAATTTGGTTTTCGATCTGATCATTCCACCGTACATCAGTTACATCGACTAATCGAATATATAACAAGAGGGTTCGAAATGAAATTATATACCGTTGGAATATTTATGGACATCACGCAAGCCTTTGATAAGGTTTGGCACGCTGGTCTTATTTACAAACTACTGAATGTACATACACCAACCTATTTAGTTTCCGTAATTAAATCCTTTCTAGAAGATAGAAGTTTTCTTGTGCGCGTGAACGATGTCTACTCAAAACTTCGTAAGGCATGTGCCGGTATTCCTCAAAGATCAGTTCTTGGCCCCTTACTAAATAATATTTTTACGCATGATATTCCTTGTATTAGTGGTTGTGAATTAGCTACCTTTGCAAACGATATTGCAATGTTAACTCAAAACCTAGATCTTCATAAGGCAACGCTAGAAATACAGGCTGCGAGGGTTACTAGCAAAAGAGCGGCGATTGACTTTACGATTAATAGCAGCAAAAGTGGGCATTAGCAAAAACACAGTAGGAGCCATCATCCATGAATATTTGGGTAAGCGTAAGATTTGTTCACGATTTGTGCCGCACATCCTAACCGACGAGCAAAAATCAAGAGGTTTTGAAACCAGTGGCGATTTTATCGCCATGTATGACCGGGATCCATCCTTTCTGGGTTCCATTGCCACAGGAGACGAGTCTTGGTGTAACCAGCGACCCCGAAACGAACAGACAATCAATGGAATGGCGGTCACCTTCTTTCTTGCGACAAATAAAGAGCCGTATGCAAAAATTCAAGGCGAAGACCATGTTCATCGCATTTTTCGACAAAGGGAGAATCATCCATAAGGAATTCGTCCCTGCTGACCAAATGGAGCTTCTCAAACGTTTGTTGCAGCGCATCTGGCGCGTTAGGCCACAGATGATTCAAACCGGAAAATGGATATTACTGCACCATCGCCTATGAGCATCATTATATGCTATTTTTTGACTCAGTGTGACATGACGGTTTTGGAACAGCCGCCATACTCTCCAGATCTTGCTCCTGCTGACTTTTTTTGTTTCCTCGTCTTAAGGGGACCTTGATGGGATCACGGTTTGCGGACGTCAAGGAGGTTCAAGAACGCGTGACATCACTTCTGAAAGCGATTCCGAAACAAAAGTTTTCGACAGTCTCCAGAAGCTATACGAACGTTGTCAAAAGCGTGTTGTGTCTGGCGACGACTACTTCGAAAGTCAATAAAAGTATTTCCAATGTGAATTTTGTGTTTGTGTTTTTATTATACCATTTACCGAATTTATTAGATACACCTCGTATACATAACAAATGTGAATTCTCAGTATATGACATAAGAATAAAGTATTATTTTATTATAAGATAACCACTTCGAACGAGATGAAACGCTCCTCAATGAATCGTGCATGTGATATAAATTATGTTAATTCCAACCGTGTGACGTATCCGATTTTCGGCTACGTCTGTACTTATAACTGTTCTTTACCAATCGAATTTCCTTACAAAATTTCTAATTACGAACAGACGTTTAGAAAAATGTAAAATGTAATAACCTGTTAAGAACTGAGTAACTACTAGGTGTTTTACCTTCACAGGAAGCTTCAAAATTCTCTTAGTTATAATAGTAACATTAAGGAATTGACACAATATTTATTGCGATAAATTCTAAAACGTGAGCAAGTTACGTTGAAGCGTCTTATAAATAATAACCAAAGAACTACTTAATAATGTGCAACTGTTTGTTTACCTCAACTTTGAAGTTGAAGCAATCGTAGATAACGATTTATTATCGTAAGATGTCCTTGTGCACCGGAGATTGTGACGAAGTAGTGAAATATATCAAAATTTACCTGACCTTAGAATTTCGGTAGTCCACATGATCCTAAAAACGCAAACGGGATAAAATCCCTAGGGGCCTAGAGAAACATCAAGTCCAGGGCCCACAAAATAAATATTTGGGTGTGTCGGCGGGACTGACACCCAACACCATCGGTCGAGGCGCTTCCCTCCGTGGTGGAGACATCTTCCAATAAAAATTGACGTGACAGTCTCGTATCCAAATGAAACGAAAGAAAATTAAACGCCGATAGGTGTGCAGATATACGTAACATATTCGTGTAGTAATTTGTTGTTGTTTTTATGAATTAATAAATGTGCTCAGGAATATTTATTATTGAGTACCTAAATAACATTAGAAGAAAATTTAGCTGTGCTAGCTGAATTAAAAACTTATTGCATTTATATTTAATATTACGTACGCGACTAAAGAAGAGTTAAAAGGAAATCCATTCGCAAAAGTGCAATGATTCAGCTGAAGCAAAATTTAGCATTAAAAATGGCGACATCATGCGTCTGAATATTGACTTTTAAAATAATGCGTCTGTTCAGTGTGCAGTCACCGCTTAATTAATTAATAATGACAACAACTAAAAGAAACAAATGTTTTGATGCCAAAGGCATTTCCCAAAGTTGTATAACTACACAAAAGCTTAAACCACAGAATCAGTAAATAACCTACTACTACTACTACTACTACCCATCACGCCATTCCCTTAACGGGGTAGGCAAAACCCTCTAACAAACCTCCACCTTCACAACCACTGCATGCACACAT
>JAHWXV010537832.1:0-13920 GCA_024586415.1 Phrixothrix hirtus | reverse complement strand
AAAACGTGTATTTCCGCTAAAAACTGGACATCGAAAATTTGGACCGAAAACATGACTTTCTCTATACTATATTTCATATACATAAGAGAAAGTAAAAAGTAAAAGAAAAGAACTTGTATTCTCCAGAATTTAAAGTGTTAAAACGAATTTTATATTTCGAAACCTTCACGTCAGATAACGACACTTACTGGTTAAATAAATTATATGCAAGGAATCCTCTAAATTATTCAAATTAATTAGAAATAACCGTTGTTTTTAAACACCAACGTAACAAAAGGAATTCTTCATTAAAATAAATATATCTAAATACCCACAAAACCAATTTTGATTATTTAATACTAAAAATCCTATACATCCTTATCATAGAAGAAATTATACACAGGTATATATAGACTGTACTTAAACAAATATAAGAGAAATAGAAATAGATATTAATATGTCAAGGCGAGACCGTGACAATTACAATGTAGTATTTACTGAAAATAAGAATGAGCATATAACTAGATGTAAATTTGCCAGTTTGGAAAAGGCGTGGCAACGTGTCAAGTCAAAAGACGCTTCTACTGGTGAAAATCCTACTGCATTATCTGTTGCCGGAATGACAAAGGTAAAACAAAAACAGGAATGGGGTTTAAAAGGCTTAAAAAGAGCAAAAAGTTACGTAGAGGAATGAGAAGGGTAAAGAAAATAGAACTAGTAAACTAGTCAAATTTAAATCTAAAATTCTCATAAATATTAAGTTAGCATTCCGCGGAAGGCAAAATAGAAATGTTAGTGGTAAAAGTATTTCTAGTTTAATAAAAAAATTTCTGAATATTGCTCGAGCTGTAATTATAGAATCAGACGTACGGTAAGGGATACAAGTGCCTTCTGCTATGCCATTAGCTTAAAGGGTGGAATAGTTCAACTAATATCTTTATTTCTAGAAATTTTTACATCCAGAGAAATCAGCGGCGGTGTATCTGGAATTGCTGAAGTTGTAAATGATTCAAAGAATTCAAAAAAGCTTCAATAGTAGGCCAGTAGATGTAACAGTATGATGGAACATAGCTATACGGAGCAAAGGATCCATGTTGTATTTAAAATAATATGCGATGGAAATAGTATTACACTTGAAAAATTCAGCTTTAAGCGACTAGCAAAGTTACCCTTGAGAGCATTAGCTGACGTTGACTTGACAAAATTTTCAAAAAAGCATATTTCCAACTTAAGAGGCGTTTTTAGATGTTTTGTGTTACCAACTACAAAACCTAAATTTAAAGAGAGCGGAATTGTTAATTTAGATTAACAATCTGATGCAGGTAGTCGTGGGTAGCATATCATAAGAATGGAAGTAAAGTACATTATTATGATAGTTTCGTGATTTGGGACTGCCTAAGGAAACCAACGCTTATTTTCAGGGATGTAAGATATATTATTGCTATCAGAGAGAACAGGATTTTATCACATTCAATTGTGGACATTTATGTCTCAAATTTTTATTTGATATTGCTTGATAACGATTTATTATTGCTAGAAATGACTTAGTCAATATGTAGATTACGTTCAGTTTAGAAAGTGTAGGTAACACTGAACTCTATGGTTTTTGTCCTCCAATTGAATTATAACCAAATCAGCAATATGTCTAAACTCTAGTTATCCTTTACGGTTGTAATTCTATTTGAAATGTTACTAAGGGTAATGATAAAGTGCATTACATAGAAAAAACAACAGTAGCAGGCAGTAAACTAAAGAAAAACAGATATCTAAATATACCTAACACTGATCAATCAAATGTTCAACAAGCCTGTCAATTAACAGCGAATGATAATACTCTGAAATGTGTAATAAAAACAAGTACAGTATTGAGTTTGAACAGTCGAAAAATATAGCTCGCATGCTATGGTTTAGTTCAAAACTATTAGAAGCTAATTTGGAATATACTCAAGTTACCCAGTGTCCTACATTTGCAATTGACTGGTCTAAGCAAAATGAAACGGATCAATGCTTTGAAAAAGGTTCAATGACTTATTGATTAATAATCCATGACTACATTGTGCAGTATATCCCCATTACAAATGAAGTAAATGAAATTAATATTCTATAATCATATATTAAATGTACTTTCAATTTTTTATTCAAACTAAATAGTCATATACATACATATTTCTGTAAGCATTAGGATATAATATCATACCAAATTATTCAATGTAACTTTATGTATCAGTACTTAATGTCAAGCAATAGAATTTGATATTATTACAACTGTTTCTATTACCGTGTGCACAAAAGTATCTATTTTACTTGTAAATCTGTTGCTAAGGTTTGAAATGGAAAATGCTAAGCAAAAGCGATCTTTACTGATTTTGAATTTAGATATGTAGGACGAACGTACTAATAGGAGAAAGCTTAAAGTACGCCGTGAGTTGCTAAGTAACTCAACTAGAAGTTCAATAATAGGACCGAGTAATACAGGAAGAACGATCCTAATAAATTCCTAATTGCTTAATGAGAACGCCCTAAAATTTGAAAATGTTTACGTGTTCTCAAAGTGCCTAGGTCAACCGAAATATCAATTTCTATATCAAGTTCTCAAACTAAAAAAGGCATAAACTATTACACGTTCAGTGCAAATGCTAACATAATACGACAGCGGGAAGCAAAACCAAGTTCTATATTTGATGACGTAGCTTTCGATCGACAGCATAACATTAAGGTTTACCATAGTATAGGTCGTCATAATAAAGTTGACGATTTCTATCTTACTCACAAATTTGTGTCGGTTCCTAAGCATTTAGTTCGTCATAATGTGAACATGCTGGCCTTGCTTAGGTAAGATCATCTTAATTTAAAACATATTTAGGAAGAGCATGTGCGTACAGATAAATCTCTCCAAACTTTTCGAGAAATATGTTCCATATGTTGAAATTCTGACGAGTATGAGTATCTTTCAATACACAAAGGTTTTAATTTAAATAAAGGTAGATATAGGAAAGGTTTAGATTCATATATATGTATAAACCAGTAAGAATTTAAAGTAATATATGTAAATACTCAACTAGAGACGGAAGGTAGTAAAGAGAATACAAGTTCAATATAGTAATAACCAAATAATAGCGATAATGTAATTTAATAACAGTAACAATGAATACTACGGCCATTGTAAAAGAAAGTGTTCTAAAACAGAAAGTAATTCGAGCACAAACAGCTGCTAAACATAAATATAAAGCTGGAAAAGTTAGATGAACGAAAATATAATCCTATTAAAAGTCTTCTTATTACAATTGTATCTAAACTTGAACAGAAGTCTATAGTATCAAATAATCGAGATGTTGAAACTAGTAAAGCAAGTAGTGAAAACGCTAAGGATCAATATATAGATGTGAATGGATATAACAAAGATAACAATCACTATACCTCACGTTCGAGTTTAAAGAGTTTTCTAAAGGATATTACTATGTTACAGCTTTTAATTTCACAATTTCATATTGTTCGTTTAGTATTAACTTGGATTAATTAACTTCTTCCGAAAGTTAGCGGTTTTAACTGTTTGAAACACAGCTTTCATACTTATGCTTTTTTGTAATGAAATAATCTCACATCTAATTGAACAGTTTTTCACTGATAAATAATAAATATATAACCGATAACTGCCATGTTAACTGACAGGCTAATTTCACAATATTTTATTTAATTAATAAACATGTAACAGACGTCTTATTAATTTATAACTGTTACTTAATTTCTGGAATAGTTAAAATATTTACTGTACTCTTCATGTAATTAATTGCGAACACCTAACACCGTTTCAATTCAATTTATTTTGTATGACTCAACCAGTCATTGATGTTTTTTCATAACACGATTTAATATTTCCTATAATTCTAGTCTGTAAAGATAAATCATTAGAGGTGTCTTTTACTTGCTCTTATGAGAGCGACTGAAATGTAACATTAAACTACAGTACCTCGCACAAGCATTCACTATATTCTCTAGTCAATAAATTATATTTAATTTTCACTGTCAAAATACTTTATATCCTTATTTTTCTGTATGAATAATTCTTAATACAAATATTCAGAATTGAATTTTCATTGAAAATCTTTCTTTAATAACGACTTAAATTGTCTTAGGCATAATAAATCGTTAACAACCTGTAGTATACTTGACACATTCAATTTTACAGCAATTCAACTTTTTATTAAAACTTATTAAAACTTGCTAACTATTGAAATAAAAAATTATTACCTTACATTTTAAAAATACCGAATTAAGAGGTTTTCTGTATCATTGAAATTTGAATTTAATATTAATCTTAGTATTTTTCTTTAAAACGGGATATTTCACTTGGCAATGCTTAAATTCAATACTCACCCATACATAATAGTTTTAAGATCTATGTATACTTGCATTCATTATTTTTAAGACGATCTATTATACAACGTCTTCATTCATTCGTGTTACACTAAGTTTTTGCTTTTTTTTTCTATACAAACTAATCCAATTTATTATATAGAGAAGGCCACATTAAAAACAAGCTTGTTATGTGATTTTTCTATAAATAAATTATTACCTTACGTTTTTAAAATGTAACATGAATCTAACAAGAGACTTTTCTGTACCAATTCATTTAGAATTTTACTACTATGCTTGTGCTATTTAAAATGAAATATTTCAATTCCCTATATTTGAAGTTTCAATTTTCTATAGAACTATATAAGCAGGGTTTAGGATTCATTATTATGTATACCTACCTGTATCCTTTTAAAACCATCTCTTACATAACTGTTGTTGTTGAAGGACGGAACCTCACCTGCTTACCTTGCATTTACAAAAGTGAATTTCGGCATAGTATGTCGAGTTTTACCTTTACTTTTATTCTGGTGCTCTAAATTGGATATTCTACGTAACTATTGGATATTGATCATGCGTGAGTGTTAAACAGTATATACATATATGTTTCATTTCAAAACTGTTTCAATAAATTAATGTTCAAATTTAATTAATTTTTCTTTCAAGGCGTTAAATTTACATTGAAAATCTGCTTGCAGTTTCAAATACGTTTTAAAAACTATTTAAGACTTACAATTAAAATTAAATAGATACTTTTAAATATTCCATATTTAAGTCGGCTTTTAGAGCTTGAAATTTATTTAAAATATTTAGTAAATAGGTTAGTATTTTATAGCGTATATTCAGATTCTGATTTATAACTTTAAAATTTCGTTTTAAACACACAATTAGTTTATTTTAAAATACTATACTAAGTTAGATTATTTTCACATATAAATTCATTCCAAATACACTTAGTATATTTTATGAATAAACTTGAATATGTAGCATTCAAAACCTATTTCCAGTCTCAAATTCGTTTATGATTTCAAATTCATTTAAAAATGTAGGTAGATCATTCAGATATTCCTTAAAAATTAAACTAAATTAACTAAATAATTGAAAATGGAATGAGAAAATTAACAAAGAAGCTAACCAACATATTTATGCCTACCAGCTAAATCGCATGCATGTGGTGTATTCAATACAAAGCATAGCTGGAGAAGTTTTCGTTCGAAACATACAGTTAAACATTCTTTACAAATAGGTAAATTCTGTTTTGGTAGGTACAGATCCATTTTAAAAGCTATTTATTCTTACACATAAAAATTAAGAACTTACTTTATACTATATACTCAAGTCCACTTATACAGCTTGCAATTTGTTTAAAAATACATCTAGCTTATTTTAAATATTCTAAATTAAACGCTTTTACGTTCAAACTCGGTTTGCAGTTTCAAATCCATTTAAAAGCTAATTCTAGGTTATTTTAAAAATATTCTAAGTTACGTGTAAGCAATGTAGCAGATTACTTATACTTATCCAATGCTAAGCTAAAATCTTAAACTATTCCAAAGTTCTAACCAATATTAAGCCTTTCCTTCTTCCATTTCAATAACAACTATATACACTAACTACCGTATTGCGCTTATAACTATATACGCTAGTTACTGTATAACAGACGTTTGAAATCAAACATCTGTTTCACGAAGAAACATGCAAGAGATTTCCTTTCTCATTCTGTTTGAATTAACTTAAATAAATCTATCTCCCTCTTTCTACCTTCCCTATACCAAACTTAAAGATCTTAACATTTTTTAAAGTCCTATCTAATATTAACAATTTCTTCCATTGTTTCATTATAAGAATAACTATGCATAGTAATAACTGTATAAGAGTGATACCTATAATAACAGTTATTACAGCTTTTCTTTTCCAACTTCATGCTTGTTATGTTCAAATATCACCCGCGCCATGTTATATTCCATTTTTCCGTTTTATTATTCAATTATCGACGCGCCATTTTGTACATTTATATTACACAAAAAAGACGCGCCTATTTACTTGCTATTACATACACTTTACTACTAACACGTGTCATTTTTTATTTTAACCACGCCTACCTATATGTTGAAGCTGACACTCCCCATTCCCTTCTTGGCAAAATTCATCTCTGTCATAGTATTGCTTCTCTACTCTTCGAGCTCACTCTAACCAAACTCAGAAAACTCGGTAATTAGACCACGCCTGCCATTTCTTTCTCACTCGCACCCACATACTCTCACTCTATATATTTCACTCACACTTCTTTCACTTTATATTTGTGTGAGCTAAAGGAAAACTCAGGTCAGCCGGTGCGAAAACACCAGTCCTTCGGGAATCTCTTGTCTGACCTCCTCTCCGACAAGCTATCTAGAAGATCAATTGCTTAACTACTTATTAGCTATGATATCATTTACCCTAGATCGCTTCTTACAAATTATCTTGCAATTAATTTATTTACAATAACTGTTGCAATCTGCAATTGTACTTTACCCTGTTAGGTTAATATTAAAATTAAAACTTCTAACCGTGTTGAGAGTATAAAATTCCTTAACTACTAACTTAATATAATACTCTATTCCATTAAAAACTTATAAAGAATCACATTTTAGTAACATGGAAGAAATATTTACAGCTGGTTTTCGATTGTCATCTTCTAGTCGGAACTCTGTACTATTTGACACCCTATTGACGTTCTTTATTGCAATAATTGCATCATTTAGTTTGATTTTACCTGTAAAACGTTTTAAAAATGTTTCCATATAGGCGACTTATTTAAATTTAAAAGATCATTTGGAAATTACAACTAAAATTGGGAAACTTTACAGAATAGTATATCCTTATTCGATACAAAACTTAAGCTTCTATCTGTACTATAACTAATATTATTTTGGTGTTTTTATAAATGATAAACATTTGAAAAATTGCATATTTGTAGCATTTTACCTAATAGGTAATTTAAATATGTAACTGAGCTAATTAATGCTTTGTATGCATTTATATAAAATAAATGCAAATAGAGCGCTATTACAAGACAAAAATAGTTTCAGTAAAATTACAAAAATATTAAACCAACACAATTAGACCTTTTATCTATTATCAAAGCAGCAGAGATAGTAAAGATAAGCTTTCGCACGGTCGCACTAATGAGTGTAAGCCTTAAACAAAGCATTTTCAGCTGTATGCTTATATAAATTTGTTTACTTGCATTAGTGAACTTAGGTGTATTATAGTATGTGCAAATTAAATTTTGGGATGCCCTTTATTATGATCATATGAGATACATCATGTAGAGGACTTACCTCTTTCAAAAAAATGTAGTGGGGTAGCTTACCTGAAACAAAAAAATAGTTACTCAGTAATTTGTTTTGTATTTGTATTTTTAAAATTAATTAGTTTTAATTACTTAATTGACATTTACATTCTGTGGTAAGCTTGAAGGGTTTAAATGGGATATACATATAAAGTTATTAACTCAAAACCCTCCCCTTGACTAGTTATTATAAATTAACAATGTAAGCTATTGCAGAACTCGATGTATATTATTTAGCAGATGTTATTTAGTTATTTATAAAGGTATAGAAAATTAAGTTTAAATTGTATGTCTATTAGAATCTAATAGATAAAAAAGCTCTCGCGGCTATATAGCATTTACATTAGATTAAGTTTGATATTCTAAAATTAATACAAAGAATTCCTTTTAAATTAGTGAAAGGTCGATAATTATATGCCGCTTTACCTTTTCTTTGAACTGTTTATACTTTAAGACTAAAATAATGAAATAAACGCTGTTTCCTCAACCCAACCTGGAATTGCTCATTAGGTTTTTAATTTAATGACTAATCAGTGTCCATTTTTAATATTTATCAATAAAATTCTGTTAAAAAACATATAATCGTGTTCTAATTTAAAAGACTATCTAGTTGTAAATTCCTACACTTAATATTGTCTGTAGGTCAATTAATTAGATCTATTTTTTCGCTTGTCATCTTGTAATTATTTGATATACGAGATATTAGTAGGAATGCAAACCGTTTGTCTATTTTAAACATACGTTCTCAACATGATTTGGTAATACATGTTATGCTTCTAAGAAATTCCAATTTAGTTTATATACAATTTCCAATTAATTTAGTGAGATAGGTGACATCCTTTATGATATCACATAGTCGTGTACTGACCATATAAATGTATAAGCAAATTACGTTTACAAACATTGTTATTTGTTTCAATCAATTCGGTTAAATTACTAAAGTTACTTTTTAATAGAAAAGTCGCACACCATTAAAAAGATAAATTTATGTCATTGAATTGCAGAATTGCACACTTTTATAAAATTTGCTGGTGTACCGTTTTAAATGTAAATCTAAAATTAGCACATGACTATGCAGAGTCAGTAACAATTAATTTAATTACGCAGATAATTTAGCCATTTTTAAAGTTTGGTTAAGGTTCAACAAAAACGCCCCGTTTTTGTTATCGTGTTTTAATATCATATTTATGTGTATTTCGACCATCGGCCAGTTGATTAAAATTTTTCAATGTTATATTTTAAACGAACGAATCAAAATGCTCTTGGGTGTGGAGGTTGAAAGTAGCTAAATGCTTTATTACAGAGCTAAACCGCTCAAAAATACTCGGTAATTGCTAAATGAATGGTAGAATTAATCATCAATAATAAAATTGAAAAATAGATTCTAAAGCTTTGGATTAAAAATCCGGGATAGTTAAAATAAAAATGCTAAATTAAGATTGAACTAATTCACAAATATGACTTCCATAAAAAACGTAATACCTAAAATCAGTTGAGCGATTTTATTGAAATTTTTGCAAGCGGTGTAGTTTATCACTAAAGCGACAAAAATTTGAAATTAAACGAACAGAAATAAAAAAAGTTGTTTTAATAATGAGTTGCTGTATTATTATTTTTCTTAATTGTGAGTATTTTCCGTAGGTTGTAATAATTCAAATGAAATTACTTTAAACTACACCCTTTGGCTGTAAGGTTTTTGGTTATAGAATCCTCAAATTTGATTGAAGATTAAAATTTCAGTTGTAAAATTTTAACGCAGTCCTTTAAATATTAGGCAATATTGACGCGAAATAGTTGTATTTGCGCGAAGGTGAGATTTTGACACGGTGTAAGCTTACTACCATAGATATGCGGGCATCTTCGCCTAAAGCGCCGTTTTTTTCATTATTGGCGTAGAAAATTAATTTCTCGATTAACTTTATCATGTTATTATGCCATGGTTCTGATTTCTTGTTGCTATGGGTAAGTTTGCTTTTGGGCTAATTAAGTTGGAATTAATAGCCTTTCATTATCTATAGCAACACAGGTGGAACCCATTAATTATGGTTATCTTGCATAATTGAAGATAAAAAAAAGTTATCATCGTCTGTCGTGAATATGGAAGAAGACTTAATTAAATAGCTAGTTTTTGGTAAGATGGTTTGGAATCATTTCCATTAATTAATCTATTTTGGCTGTCTTCAGTTTGACGAAGTTCAGCATCTGGTCGGCCAGAGAAACAGATCGTATTTTTCTTCTCACATTGAGGTATCGACCCGAGGTCAGTCCGTCTTTCTTAATTGTGTTAAGTCGTATGCGACCTAGTATAATAAAAGTTTAATCTAAAATTTGTTTACTATTAGAAATTATGTTACAATTCGACATCCTTGTTATAAAGATACCGTATGGCTAAATATTAATTTAATATTTAATTAGAATATTTCCGTTTAGTAACTTAAGACAAATTAAGGGAAATTGAGTAACTTCTGAAAGAATAACTTCTTTTTGCTTTTTTTGGCTATCATATAGCTTAACATCTGAAATTTTGTCAAGATTACGAATAGAACTTAGCTTAATATTTTCTAGCCTTTAGTTGAATTATGCATACGAGGTGTAACGTTAACGCTTCTTTTGCAGACGAAAGTTCAACGAATATAAGTTCTCTTATACAGCTACAGCAAATATTGGGCATTTTAAGCACAACATTTATTTAAACTAAATAACTATAAAATATTTTTTGCAACACTAGCTAAGTTATAATTTCGGATATTTTTAACAGTCAGCAATTGATGCTTTCTCCTCTAGCGTGTTTACTGTTAGGCGATGTTTGCTTAACAAATCATTTTGCATTTTGTAACTTTAACTATTGTCTCTTGTTTAATTCTGTTCCTCTGTAAATTAACGTCAAAGGGGAAAGGTGACCTTGTGCTTATTTTAGGAACTTTGTTGTAACATAATTTTCTATCTCAATATAATATCGGGTGGCCGTTAAATCAAAATTCCATTTAACCCAGTTTGATGCTTTGGTGTCTCGAAAGAGATGAATATATACTAATATAGTCTATACGTACTGCTGTGGTGAGTTCGTAATTGGATATAATATCGGGTGGCCTAGATCCCGTTAAGGCAAAAATTCAGTTAACCTAAGCTGATGTTTTGGTGTCTCGCAAGAGATAGAAATTTTTAAGTAACACTTAAGTAACGTTGCTGTTCCGTATTTATTGCCGGCACTTACAGAGGGTAAAAATTATTTCTTCCTATACCTTAACTCCATTTATTTTCTTGTTCCCAAAAGCTTTCTCTTTCTTTATATTATGTTAGTACAAGCACCGTTTCAGGGACCTGGACGCCGACGTACATGTTGTTGTGTGGGATGTACGTACGAGCTGTTTTAGGTACCATATGGGTAGTACGGTTGGATGCCAGGAATAGCATAGCACTGATCCTCACGCCCATCCCCGAGATATCTTACTGAGCCGAGCTGTGGCAAACTATTGTTTTATAACAACACGAGCGACCGTTTCGGTCGCGGAAAATCGTCGTGGCAATGCATCCATTTAAATGGCATTGCATGCTGTCAATCAGGCATCTTGAATCAGCCGAAGATGGTGCAAGTAATCAGGAAGGTATGGTAAATCACTTATTTGCCTACCGATTACATCCCATACATTCCCAATGGATAACAAATCAGGCAACTGAGCAGACCATAGCAAGACGATAATTTTAGCTTCTTCTAAAAAGCGCATTGTAGTCTGTGCCGTATGTGATCGTGAATTGTCTTGTTGGAAAATAGAATTTGCCAACCCCCGAAGGTATGGAAGTGCAATAGGATTCAGCAATTAAGTTTCCGTCAATAAAGACTAATCGTGACCTGTTAACGTAACCTATAGCACACCATATTATCATTCCTAGTGCGAGGGATGTGGTGAGTTCCACAAGAATTGTTGAATTTTTGCGTCCTCCACGCATCCGACTGGACTCATACAACCTTCATGGACCCACAAACAATATCAAGGTTCGTGACTGCCATTATTGTGCCTAATTTGCTCCTTCGTTGCTCCATTCTAGTCTGCGGGCACAATGAAGTTGGGTCAGAGGAAGTCACAGAAATGGTCGTTATGGATGCAGTCCATAAAATTTTATCCGGCGATAAAAGATAAAGTTGACATTCTGCGTCCTACACTTCCGATTCAGTCTTTTTGAATTGATACAGTTGTGAAAAATCCGTCTCTTGTGGACAAAAGCTTTAAACGACGTTCTTCACAATCTGTAGTCCCACGGGGACGCCCAGATCCAGGTCGACCTATTGAGCCCCTTCTTCGAACACCTCTCAGCACTGTTACATCACGGTTTACACGGCGTGCAAGAACTCTAAAAGAAAGCCCAACCTCTCATTGAAATAATACGACCACGTGCAAAATTAGTTAGTTGTCAATAATTTGTAGGTTGAACTCTTGTCATTCCTAAGTGTTCAGAGGCAACAGTAGGCAAACCATTTACAAAATTGACAATTATTGCACACCAGTTGTTTTATTTAAGCAAATTTATAGTTACTACGTGCAAACAAATAATTAAAACGAACAAAAACCGTCAAAAAATAGATATTATTCAAACTTTAGGCTTTAGTTTATTTCATCCGAATCGGTATTTTTTGAAAATTTCATTAAACCTTATCAACAACTTCCATGTCTTATGATTTTTATGGCAGTCAGTATAATAATAGACAAAAATTATGTTCTAGGTCTTTCGATTAGAAATCCGCAAAAATTACGAAATGAGTGTGTAACGACTGCGATTTTTATCCAATCCTGCCCTATTGACATAAAAAGTCTGCATCTAATGCCACGGGTTTGCTGTTAAGTCGAAGTGTGGGTCCGAGTTTGCAAGATATATAGGAAGCAGGCTCCATTGGTACTCGTTGCATTAAATTATAACATATCGCTTGTATAAATTCAATAAAAGTTATATTCATCTAAAACTAACTAGACATTAGGTAACGGAGGATGTGGGAATATATACAGTAAAGGGTTATTGAAAAGGAATGAGTTGGACTTCAGAGTGTGCGAACTTTGTTTGCGACCTAGGTTGTATATTTATACTTGTTCATAAACACCATTCTATGTAATTTGTATTGAGCTGTAAACCTTGTATTCATATAAATTTAATTTTTGCATCGCAGAAGCTTTAATCTTGTTTTGTTAAATAATTAATGCTTAATCAGCTTTAATCATGTATATTTGTGACCAAACATATATAAAAATGCATATTATAATTTCTGTACATTTACTATTTGCTTGTATTTACAATTTTAAGGTTATAAATGAAGATTTATTTACATTAAACTATTTCTTGGACATATCCTATTCAAATTTTGATACAAACTTTGTTGAGAACCATTACGTAAACAAATGCGTACAATAGCCTACTTGCTAGAGGTCGTATGTATACAGTAAAGCCAATTATGTAAAGGTCATTGGCTTCAATCAAGCTGTTTGTTTTTAAAAGATGGCTGACAATACAAATGTTTACAACAGTTCGTTGTTAAACGCAGTTATTTTTAATTGTGCTGAAATTAGTGTTAGTTGTTCGGATATTAACGTATTTAGGATTAATTGCTTGCGTTTAGTAAATCAACATTCTCCAGGAAAACGTCGAACAGTATATAGGCCAAAATATCAAAGCTACCTTAATCGTAAGGTAAATGTTGACCCGACGCTTTTTAGAACATCAAGTGAAGCGCATTCAGGCAAGGGAAACGTTAATAACCAAATTTTTCAAATTACTAGTATTTACGTCAAGTTTTAATTTCAGTAAATATTCGTGTATCAGTCTATTCAAATAACTAAATCATGATAATTTCTGTTGAAAGTGTTCTCAATGAAAGTATTTAATTAATTAATCTATTGTTCGGTAAATTCACTGACTATAACCCTGATTTAATATATTTCCTCTATTAACGCCCTATGGAATGATGTATAATAAATCCTTGTGCAATAATTAATTTGACTAAGAAATTAATTATTGTAATTCGGTTAATAAAGTGTGCTTAGACTAAGCTTTAAAAGTTTCTCAGAATCCGTTCTGTTCCTTATCCATACGAAGGAAACGAAAAGACTGTTTTAAAATAATGCCATACAGATTTTCGCTTGAAGGTTGTTCTCAAACGTCTTGCTCATGACACTCTTCGCTCGAAGGTAAGGAAAGTTTGTTTTAATTCGAATTTCTTCGGGGTATATATATATATATATATATATATATATATATATATATATATA
>JAHWXV010537768.1:0-24891 GCA_024586415.1 Phrixothrix hirtus | reverse complement strand
ATATATATATATATATATATATATATATATATATATATATATATATATATCGAGAGTTTCAACCGTTAATCTGCCTTTATCTATTCATTTAGTCTCCAATCGAATAGGCGGCATTTATTAACTTTGACAAATGCCATAATCACAGAATAATCCAAATATTGTAACATTGTATTTTCGACTTCAACCGCTCCAACTCCACTGAGCTTCTCAGGTCGACATTCAGCCAAAACTCCATTAACACTTTTAGGTATACATTCACGTACTTACTAAGGCTCACTTATGACAGAACTGCCGCATTTATTACAAACAATTTACATTTGATACTGATATATGGAACTTCTAAGCTGTAATCTACATAAGTTTTGTTATTTAAATTGATTTGTAAGATGTAAAGGTGCGTATCGATTAAGCGCGGCAAACCCGCAAAGGTGGTGCTCGCGACCGTCGTGTCGGCTGGATCGTCGGCCGCGCGTATCGAACGTGGTGCCAAAAACCATCTCGCGCGGCAAATGAACGAACTTGGCGCGCGCGGTTACCGCACTTAATCGATAACCACCTTTACAAATAAAGACGGAAGAAATAATCAAACTGTTTCAAGGGTTAAGATATTGTAAAGGAAATAATTTCTTAGTAATAAAAGTGAAACGTTTTTTAAAAAAATGATGGCCTCTTTCGGTGTGTGCACTCAACGAAAACCTTTTGTAAAGAAACGGAATATATGTATTTTGAAGTAATGCACAACAGATTTACTACTTTCCGCATAGAGGGCGTCTGTAGTATATAAAACAGTCTTACACGTCGATTAAAATATTTAGAAGCGGTACCCACGTGTATCATTTTATCTATTCAGTAATACATATAAAATGAGATTTAGGAATAATTTGATGAAAATATTTAAAATACTCTCCGTGCTTGAGAAAGACATCAGCAGACATAAATTAATGGTATACTCGCAACACGCTTATCGAACTTTCATACGCCTATCTTTGAAAAGTAGTTTTTGAAATTAAATAGTAATTAACTGACGTAGCATGCTATTCAGGTAAAATAAAATTTGCTTATTAGAATGTTTTAAACGGTCCTAATTTAACTAATAATTATTTTCCAAGGTTTGCGAGTGTGAAAAGTTGCCTTTATTCGGTTCTATCAAAAGTTTCATTTTCTGACATTGTTTCATTAAACAACTTTAAAAGCTGAAGTTATCGGATATTTCTAAAGATTTTTATTATTTCCATTAACATATTCATCTATATTATAGACTTATTATACAGAGTTAATTTGAAACAATTTCAGAAAAACGAATGACCGCATCTAGCTCGCCAGGTTGCCCTTCATACCATTTTGTTAAATCCTATGTCTTTAAAAAAAAAGATGGTATTTACATTCTTATAAAAAAAATTACAGACCATGTACAGCCAAGAACAAGAAATCCATACTCAATTGAAAATAATTAGAACGCGCATCCTTCTTGTAACTGCTGCATTTTAAGCGGTGCGTGTGATATCGCTATTAAGAATGATTGTAATTCAACAACGTATTGCAGTAACTCCCCATATTTGAAAAGGAGGCCGTGTTAATAAACTTTTAGTGCGGACGATTTTATGTAAACCAATTTGAACATTACCTAGGGCATAAATTTCTCATTATAAAATAAATGCCAGTGTAAACAGGTATCAAATTTCTCTCTAAATGCTTGACCTATCAGAACTTGACCTAGATATATTTATTCCTACACTAACGAGATGAAATAACTTCAAAGGATTTCCTTTAAACTCGTAATAATGGTATTAATGCAATGTTAAAAACAAATAAATTAATATTCTCCTGAGAGTAAATTTAATATATTATTTTGCAAATTAAAGCGAACAAACTAATATTTTAAAGCTCTCCAAATTTAAAATTCTTGCCTATTTCTTAGTTATAACACATCTAAATATAATTTAATTACTAGTGTTAATAACAAAAAGTTTTGAACACGCACATTTTCATTAATAGGTAAACACTACAATGAACGCAACGAATGAAGTCTTTGATAAATTTTACTAATATACATAAGTCTTATTATTAACAAACAAAACTCCAGTACATCCAAGTACAGCGATTTGTATAGTTTTGAATCAAAAAAAAATAAATGGAAATTACTTACTAATGAATGAAATTCGATATTTTAGTATACGTGAATTCATTTGTGCTTTCATTCACAGCAACAAAACATACAAATTCGAAGATTATCATTTCTCAATCAATAATTAAAGGGTTTTTGTAATTATATTTTAATCTTACACGAGATAATTTTTTTATATCCTTTGTGAATAGATTAGGGGTAAAAAAGCGTGGTTTAAGTTTCTGAAAGTGTTTCAAAACAACCCTGTAGTCCAAGAATGCTATTTTCTGTAGTGTTTCTAAAAGTTGATTAAAAATATTTGCACGAATTGAAGATTTCTAGAAGTTTAAGCGTCTTTTTTTGTCATAATACTCACGTTAGTGTGACGGTTATGTTTTGAAAATGACAACTAGAAGATACTGTGGGAAATTCGAAAAGTATTGTTCTACATGATTTACATCCTATGTAATGGGTTAAATTCTGACCTTAATACTATACTAATGCAGTACTACAAAATGGTAAAAACTTTTAGTAGCAGCACCAACGTCCACATACCGTCCCAAGTGTTAATTGTTAACAGAAACTCATTTTAAAATGTCTGCATTGTTATTATTTTTTCCACAATATATGCTCCTATGATTTGTTTTGACCCATCCTAGGTTGCGCTAATTATTGCTAAAAGACGCGATTAACATTCAAGAGACCTTGAGTTCAATCCCTGACACCGCCCTTCCTATTCAGGTTTCGAGTGGTTCCCTGAATTTGCAGATTTCGAGGCAGTATTTGCACTCATTCACGTTCTTCCAAATCCGTTATTGCCTCTACCTATCCCTATATCCTGTTCTTGGCTAAAGAAGTGGTTTGGTTACTCCTACCAAATCCTACCTCCATAGGGAGATTAAAACAGAGCATATACATCGGTCCACACAAAATTTGGTTCTCGATATCTCTTATCTGAAGATCATCAAAACCCTGTTTAATTTTTCTGTGCTCAATCCAGTAAATTTAGTTGACAAATAACCTAAGCGCGAACCATTTTTATCAAAAGCTTTACTAATTGCTTCATCAGTCCAAGTTTGATGTGTAAAGGTGGCAGAATTATTTTTCTTTTATCGGTCAAATATTTCTTGATAACCTTTTGTTTTCCCACTACTGTGGTTGATCCCTTTTTTTTTGGTGGTCTTGTTTAGCTTTGCTGTCTCAAAGACATATGAAACACGAGGAGAGTTCACCATCCTTAGATCTACACAAATCCCTCGTTGATATTCCAGGTACTCCAACTTGTTTAAGGCTAAAGAGATCGTTTCGCACCCGTCTTTTACACTCATGGAGTGATGGATAGGAATTTATTTCCGTTGTGTAAAATAACACATTTCAAGCTTCGGGAGATGTTAATGAATAATTTCTAATGATTTGGATTACGATCTTGTAGACGTAATGGGTGCTTCTCTTACGAGAAAACATAATACCCATCTAGGACGAATTAAATGTTTTTCGTTCGCCTTTGGGAGGCTCAGATCTCTAATAAGATAATTCAACTCAAGTAGGTTGGAACATTAACCAGTTGACAAGGTTTTTCAAAATTGCTGTGATGTAATTCACTTTGTTGTGTAAGAGACTACAATCCTTCAGATTCGTGAGATAATTTCGGTCCCATCTTATACGTCTTACACTCTTTGATTATTGTGATCAATATCCTTAAAGTTCACAACTCATTAGACTTTTATGTCAAAAATTACCTTGTATTAGTTTCAACCAACCTAAATAAATGTAATGAATTTTTGAATTGTCGTCAATTTTGTGGTTTCACATTTTAATTCATTAGCGTTAAATTGGTTTATTAAATAGATATGGTATAAAATGTAATACTTTGTTTCAATCTATTTTTAACGGAAACTAATAAAGAATAGACAAATATTCTAGCGTAAGTGGAATTAAAAGAGATATAACAGTAAATGCGAATGAAGGTATTTGAATTTTTACCGTTCACATGGCAGAACCGCTAAGATATACGCAAAGAAAGGGTTGCATTGTAAAACTGCTGGACTGAAGGTCCAATGACAGGAAGAGCCGACATCGAAGGATCAAAAACCGACGTCGTTATAAACGCTTGGCCACCACAAGCCAGTTATCCCTGTGGTAACTTTTATGATGCCTCTTGCTGAAAACTTTTCAAGCCAAAAGGACCGATGGGCCGTAATTTCGCAGTCCCTATGCATACTGAACATCGGGATCAAGTCAGCTTTTGCCCTTTTTCTTTACGCGAGGTTTCTGTCCTCGCTGAGCTGGCCTTAGGACACCTGCGTTATTCTTTGACAGTTGTACCTACTGAATAGTGTTACTCAGTCCTGAATTTAAAATTTAATCATGGATCAAAAATCGATTATTTATTAGTGTTGATTTCATGGAAAAGTCTGGTTACCTTAACTGCAACAACCCACCCACGGTTTTCTCACCGAAAATTGGTTATTATTGCTTCTAAAAGTCGGGAATAAAAACCCACTGAACCTGCCTTTGTTTCAACACCTTAACTTGCTTTCCACATCACTTGCATTCAATCAACAGAGCCGCGTATGGTTGTATTCAGATTAAAACTATTAAATCACTCATAAAATTATAAGTGACCTATTTAGCAGTGTCAATTTACAGTGACATATACTTTTACACGTAGCAGGTACATTTCAATTTGTTTATTGTAATAAATAACAGGATAAGGGGACTGCCCTTTTACACAATAGAAAGAATTTAGAAATAATGTCTACAATTTTTTTTAACAATTTTGAAAAAGTTATTTATTAATAACTGATAATAATAAAAATAGAGTTTAGTCATGCATCGTACTAAGAAAATATGTTTAAATGTCAAAACAGCTTAAGCAATTATTTATTGACATTTTTTAATTTTATACCTAAAAATAGATTTTCATTTCTGAAATTGCGTGACATCAACATACACTTAAAATAAAAATACTTTAAACACTTTTTTAATACAATGGCTGAATAAAAATTATGCTTATTCTGTCCTTATTTCAATTAATATTGACTAGACCTGTTTTTTAGGCAAGCAAAACGTGTTATAGGTTAATTACTTGTTGAGAAAAAATTATTTTCTTATTTTACCATAAAATACGTTAATTCAGATGAAAATATAACTCTAGTTCATTTTAAGATTTTTATCAAACTTAGCGTTAAAATATCTTCATAGAAAATGTTCAGATAAACCACCACTGTTTTGAATACAGAACTGAGCGCGACTCACGATGGATGCGTAGATTCTACCGAACAAGTTGATATCAGTTTTTATTATTAAAACACTGGTTAGTCAACGAAACGCATCTAGTAACTGACGTAAATTTGCATAATTTCGTTTATCAAGATATCGTGTTATAGGTTAATTACTTGTTGAGAAAAACTTGTTTTCTTATTTTATCATAAAATACGTTAATTGAGATGAAAATTTAACTGTTTGTTCATTTTAAGATTTTTACTAGGAAAAAAACTTACGTTTAAAATATCTTCATAAAAAATGTTCAAATAAATCACCAATGTTTTGAATACATATCTGAGCACGACCTATGATGTATGCGTAGATTCTACCGAAGAACTTGGCATTAGTTTTTATTATTAAAACACTAGTTAGTCAATGAAACGCATCTAGTAACTGATGTAAATTTGCATAATTTCGGTCACTAACAGTTAAAAAGATATAACATTTTACTGTCTTGTTTTTATGCGTCTGTTTCAAAAGTTAAAATAAACATGTGCAATTCTGCTCTACTACCGAAATATTTATTTAGTAAAAAACATTTACTCGATGATATTTGTTATATTTGATAGCATGTGCATAGTCGACTCGTTATTATTAAAAAAAAAGGAATTTTTAGTATTTATATTGCTTTTAATTTTACGCTTATTGGGGTGTCTATGGGTCTGCTTTCATCCCTTAAAAGGAATGTCATATTATCTGAAACACCCTGTATTTGCAGGAAGTGAAGGGCCGTTTGTGTACAATTACTGGTATTTACTGCCTTTCTAAAAACAATCGTTTTAATTGTTATTTTGTAAATTATAGTAATTCGTTATTTAACCAATTTGCCAAATTTCGTATCAGAGATATTTTAGATAATAACTAGTTTTCTTAGTAATTGAATTTACAAATAACTGTGTAATTGCTGTGTTTATTGAATATTTTATTTTCGTAGAGTCTGCGATTTACTATTTTAAGAGTAATAATTTTAGCAAGCATTCGTGTACAGGACGTTATAATTGAAGCGTCTAGCAACTGATTCTACTAGCTGTTTACCGTTATGTGGTAAATATTTAATTTCCTTTTGCGATACTGTTGGAGGTTTCTGATTTTGCTGCTTCAGTGCTATCGAAATAGAGCCAATGGCCTCGAATTTATGAGTACTTCCCGATTTAGTATCAGGTGGCTAATTGAGTCAATTATTGAGTCAATCTGCATAATTTGTTCTAGAGAAAGCTGCACGTCTTACAGGTGTATCACGTTACAAGATCTAATCAACGTGTAATAACAAAAATAGCAGCCACCTGTACGATTTTTACGTTCTAATTTCCATATTTAAGACAATTGCATGTTCCAGAATTCCCACCGTCATTGGATTGCTTCCTGGAAGTCGACGCGTGACTTCTTGTCTAATTCTTGGTGGCATCAAAATAACACTTTGAACTATATCATCGT
Source organism: Phrixothrix hirtus (assembly GCA_024586415.1). NCBI lineage: Eukaryota > Metazoa > Arthropoda > Insecta > Coleoptera > Phengodidae > Phrixothrix > Phrixothrix hirtus. Next base: position 18,086 of record JAHWXV010537768.1, on the reverse strand, counting down.
TTATGTTAGCAAAAAGAAGGCAAAGACAGCTTGGCGACTTAAGAAAACGTGGGATATAACAGGCCACATCTCTCGTTGAATTTTAAAATATAGTCTTCCTACATTTTCATACAGTCGCCAAAAAATATTGTTACATAATTTTTATCTAAGATTTGCGCACAAAATCGGCATAAAATGAAAGTTATACTTTCCGCGTCAAACTATAGTCATGGTGCTACTTCCTAAGAGCCTCAAGTTTCAAGCATACTTGAATTGAATTTTTATTATTTTGCATAAAAATTTACTTATGCTGTAACATAAGTTTTCAGACAAAATTTGTTTGTGATATTCATAAATTCATAAAATGTCAATAACCTCATATATAACTATTTTTACCATTTGTTCATCTGCATGCTTACTCTAGTTTTCCGCCCAATGTTTGATTATCCATTTGTTAATCAAATGTTTGTGAATTTTTAGGCTAAAATGAAAAAAATGAATATCCGAACCCTAAGTCATCACGAATTTTCTCTGGATTGAAAACTAATGCAGGCGTTGCAGAACATCGCTCAATCGAAGGGCCCAGGAGTTATCTCGCGCGCGACAATGTACCATTGGTATACCAAATTCCGTGGCGGACAGAAGAACATCCAAGATGTGCCAAGGTCTGGAAGGCTATCGATTATCAATGAGGAGGCCGTGCTCACCGCCATCGAAGCATGTTGGCGGAGGACTTCGCCTGTTCATACATGCAAATCGCTCGAATTCTGCACAAACTTGGGAATCAAGTATGGAAGGGCAAATGGGTGCCACACAAGTTGACCCATTAACAAAAAACTCTCCGTTTGCGGGCCACACAACAACTGCTCTAACGCCACCAGGCAGCGCCCTTTTTGGATCGAATTGTGACGCGTGATGAAAAATGGTGTTCGTACAAGAACTCAAAGAACAAAAAGCAGTGACTCGCCCCTGGTCAGCCATCAGTTTCGACCCCAAAACCAGATTGGCGCCAACGGCGTGTTCTTTTGCGCGTTTGGTGGTGGCGTGATCCACTCGGTGACTGTCCCACATGGGAAAACCATTAACGCCCAATACTACTGTGATCAACTTGACAGAGTCCAGCAAAAAATTCGGTCTCACGGCCTCGTTGGACCTTTTCGCGCAGGGGTGGTATTGCAGCAGGACAACGTCGCTAATTCGGCACTCCAAAAAATCAATCAATGGGAAATTCTTATCCACCCGCCATACAGTCCCGATTGTGCTCCATCCCACTACCACTTGTTTGCCTGCCTTGCTCATTTTCTAGCCGGAAAAAAATTTCCCAAACTTGACCACCTCCAAAACCACCTTCAATCACTTTTTTCTTCCAAACCCCCCGAGTTTTACGACCGTGGCATTGATCTCTTGCCTGAAAAATGGCAACGTGTTATTGATAATAATATTTTGAATCATGATTATGGTTTGTTACATTTTAAACAATAAATTTTCGTTCAAAAGAATTTTGTATGAACACTTATTATACAACCTAAGTAAGTGGTTTTCACCTCTCATGGTTTTGAATTTCCTGTTCATCAAACTTCCAAGCGTTTTCGCACATTTCCATGGTTTTGCTCACTATCAGTTATTCTCAAGTAAAAAATCCATCTCTTCGGTTATGATCTTTTAATGTAAATAATATTAGTTAAAGTTTTAAATTATAATTAAATTATTTAACAATTATTTCAACACCAGAAATTTGTTTTTAGAACTTTTATTTTATTATCAATGACAGTTATTACTAGTCAATAATTTATTAAACTTTCTTAAATAAGTGTATCGTGTTTATTTTTGTTCTTCCTAGATTGTACGTTGTCCTTTCAATACAAAACAATAAAAATAAGGTTCCCGAATGTATACACGGAAAGTTTTCTCTAATATTTGACACGAGAGGCTAATAAAGCTTCTAAATAAAAAATGTACTTTGAAATTACAGTCTTTGTCGATTGTAGTTTTAAAAATTCTAGAAGTTTCTTATTTTACTCTATAATTTACACTCTGGTGTAGGAACTAAATGGACACAAAAATTAGTAATCAACGTCAGCTGGAAATGCGAGATAATTGAAGTTAAGGATGATGAAATATTCAGATCTACAAAATATTGTATATACTAATAAAACTAGAAATTTTTAGGTTTCTTACTAAAAAAGAATTTAATACTCTATATAGTATAGATTTTTTGTAAAATGTCAATAGTTCATAAGTGAGGCAGAATTTTGTAAACGATATAGAAGTTCTAAAACGAATTCCAAATAAATGTAATTTAAATAAAGCACAAGGAATTCAATTTATCAAACGTAAGGTGCTCACGCATCGAGGTCGAAATAAAATTTCCGCTAGGTGAAAATTGAATAAATAACCAAGTTTCAATTTGAGCCAAATAATTGTAAAAGAGAACTTAGCGTCTCCCCAGTATCTTGCTCAAAATTATTTCACAGAAATTAACCTTACGCTATGGGTTGCTAAAATTCTTCGAACTGACTACTCAAAATGCATTGAAACGTTAGATTTTTACAACAAAACTCGTTTCTTCATAGATAAAAATAATAAAAACCACATAACAAAACACTTAAATTATTTATGAATTCGCCTAACAATGTATAATAATTTTTATCAACACCAATATAATTTTGAAAAAATTATCACACGATGGAACGGCGTTACGCAACCAGGTTGGTACGTCTCAAATATTTATATTTAAGAAACCTAAATGAAAACTTAGCAGCTACTACAATCGGGGCATGGGGTGGATTCTGACTAAATTTGGAGACAAACCATAACTTGAAGGCCGCTGTAAAGTCGACGAAAATCGAGGCAACACCTGTTATGCTTCTACCTAGAAGTTAGGTAATTTTAATGACAGATTCATAATTGACTGCATATGACTGACTTATCTTTCTTTTATAGAAACAATCTGAAGTATTGGCGTTACTTTTAACGAGATAAATAAATTTTCGAATATTATTAGGTTATATAAATAGTTTTTGTGATTGAAACGCGTATTTATTTTGACAGGTCATTTTTAATTACAGTTTCGAGTTTTGAATTTCGGTTATTTCAAAATTCTTAAAGCTATGTTTACAGATCACACATCGATATTCCCAATTTTTATTATCTAATTTCTTCTTATTTCGAAGTAATATTCATTAAACTATTACCAATTCTGTTATCACATTGAATTGCGTCTTTATGATGATAATTTACGAGGAGAGTTCAATATATTCTCAGTATCGTGGCGATTTAGTAATGATAAAGGTTTTTAAATTATCTCAATGGCAAATGACACTCTCTGAGGGTATAAATACAAATTTTCAAATCATTATCATCATTATTGTTCTAGATATCCTTGGAGAAAAACGACCAGAATGACTGAAGCGACAATGTTGCGCAAAATCTAGCATCGCGCTGCGATAAAATTCCTTACAAAACAAGGAAAACCCCAAAAAATCATCCACGAAGAGATGGTGCTTGTATTTCAAGATTCTGCTCCTTCATTATCCACCGTTCAAAAGTGGTCAAGTGAGTTTAAACGGGGTAGAGAAAGCATTCAAAATCACCCCCGTGCTAGCGGGCCGGTTAATGCCACTAGTGAGGAAAATATGAAACTTGTTGAGAAACTTTTACTTGAAGATGCCCGGATAAAGGTCAAAATGTTAGCAGAAATAACTAAGCTATCCGTGAGTACCATTTACACTATCCTTTATGACCATGTCAACCTGTCAAAGGTCAATCTAAGATGGGTGCCGCGAATGCTCACCGCGCCTCAGAAACAAGTGCGGGTTTAGCGCTGTATGGAGTTTTTGGAGCTCTGTGGTGAAAATCCGCCGAGTATTTCCGATCGCATTGTTACCGGAGATGAAACTTGGGTTTATCATTATGATCCTGAGAGCAATCAGGAGTCCAAGCAGTGGCACAAAAAAGGAGAACAGCCACCAAAGAAGCTCAAAGTCACTCCATCGGCCGGAAAACTCATGCCACATTGTTTTGGGACTCAAAGGGACTTAAGGTCATAGTATTACTGCCGCATCTTACGCAAGCACTCTGCGTAATTTGAGTGAAGCAATTAAAAAGAAAAGGCGTGGAAAATTGACTGCAGGTGTGTTGCTTCTCCACGACAACCCACCGGTTCACACAGGGCGTGTTGCCAAGGATGCTGTACGAGACTGTGGTTTTGAAGAAATTAACCATCCACGCTACAGCCCCGACCTAGCCCCCAGTGATTACTTTCTGTTCCCCAACCTCAAAAAAGATCTACGTGTAAAGCATTTTTCCGATGATGAATAATTTTACATATAATCCCAGTTTGTTTAGCAAATGCCTATTTGAGCATCGTCTTTGTTTATTTATGACCAGTTTGAAAATATTATTGAATAATATAAGCCAGATGATCATATAAAAAAGGGTCAATTATTCTACAATTAACTGACGAACGCTCGGTGACCTTTCCCTTAATAGGAGACTTACGTTCGAATTTTGTACGTAAAAAACAGAAGTGAACTTCCTAAATTGTGCATTGTGCATCCCAGTACAGTAGCTAATACTTAAAGTTAAATTACTTGAAAATAAAGAAGCTTTAAAGCGTTATAGCCCACTAATTTTTTAAACTATTTACCAAAAAAGGTGGAATCACTGAATAATACAAAGGTGGGAGGCACGCCCGATTTATTTTAGGATAAATCTGGCTGTTTTTTCATATTTATGTGAAACAGTAGCTGAATAAATAACAGTTATAAATTTTCTTATATTACTGCCAACAAAGTCGAAACGGTATTTAATCTTGATAATAAAGGGTACACAAAGCGGCAACCATTTTGTCCACCGTTTACAGAAGTTAGAAAGCGCCATCTAGTACCCAGCTAAAAATTTATAAATACAGCGCGATTCGAAATAATTTATTCGTAGGCATTTATGAAATAGTTCATTTGAAGGAGTGAAAGCAGACCTATAGACACCCCAATAAGCGTAAAATTTAAAGCAATGCGAAAACTAAAAATTCCTTGTCTTTAATAATGATGAGTCGACCATGCACTGTCACGTGTTCCCAATTATGATTATTTACATGATCATATTTCAAATTTATGTATATAAATTCTTGATACATGTAACAAATTAAATTGATAAGAATTGGTAACACGTCGTTTATATAAGAAGTTAATTTATAGAATAAGTAAAATTGATTAATAAATATAAAGTATAAAAAGGTTTTTTTAATTAATAATAAATTAATTAATAAAAGAATATACGAAATCAATTTAAAATATGTAATTAAAAATCATTTAATTTTAAGGTTGAAAATATTTAAGTAATAATTAATACCATTAGGGCCCTCTAGTATTTAAGAATAAAATGAATTGTTAATGTTAAATAGAAAACTGGAATATTTAACTAAAATTATAAACAAACCATATATGAAAATATAACCCCACACATAGACGGCATACACATTCACATTCTACATTTAATTAAATTATCATAAACCTTATCTAAAAATTTACAGTTAAGAGATATGAAAAGTAGTTTAAATACTGCAATTGCAAGCAGAAAAATTCAGAACATTTTTAGTTCTCAAATCCTTGCGTTTATAATATTCCTTCCGATCCATAAACATTTTGTCATCCCTCATTAAGAAGTACTAACAGAGAGCAAGTCTACGAACGTTTTTCTGGACCGATACCTCTGCAGAATCTTCTAGACCTAGTGTGATCCTACGGATTATAATAGGGCTTTGACCCCCCGATCCGAGTTTTTCTATAAACAATGGGATATGAACGCTTTTCAATCGCCATTAGTTATAGCCATGTGGATTTACGACTGAACGTTTTTCATCGTGGAATAGGCATACAAAATAAAATTGTACCCGTAGAAGTAGTATGAAAAGGTCTTTGAACGTTTTTCAATTCCTTTTTCTAAGCTGCGACAAAATTAACTACCTACATTATAAGTACTAACCCACATTACCTAGTGATAATGCCCATAAATCCTTAATGTCAACCAATATAAATTGCATGGCACAAATACACCAAATAACACACTAAGTTTGCATGTCAAAGTATTGTACATAGTTGTAAATATATGTATAAAAATGCATGTGTGTTTATTTGAGTCTAACAACTAACCTAGAATTCGCCTAGTTGTACAAGTAGGAGTAAAATATACAGCTACATTCAAAAGTAGCCATACAACGCCGTTGAATCTGTACCCTCTTACTAGCTGTAACAACGAGCACACTCGAATTCACCCATAAACCTCCGACTGAAAATAAGCTAGGTGAAGTCCAAATGGACTAAAAATTAGTTCAACGCAAACATATCTTATGCCGACCTTAAGTCATAGAGGTTAAAAATTGAGTTATTCAAAATAAATCAATTGCCTAACCGAAAGGTCGTCGTAGCACGCGCTTTCCGATATGACAAATGTCATTAAGAGTGTTTCTCATTAAATAAAAATTTCCGTAGTAGGGCATAATTGTACATGTTTAATTTAACTTTTGAAACATACACATAAAAGCAAGGCTGTAAAATGATACACCTTTTTAAATCTTAGTGACCGATATCTTGATAAACGAAATTATGCAAATTTACGTCAGTTACTAGATGCGTTTCGTTGACTAACCAGTGTTTTAATAATAAAACTGATATCAACTTGTTCGGTAGAATCTACGCATCCAACATGAGTCGTGCTCAGTTCTGTATTCAAAACAATGGTGGTTTATTTGAGCATTTTCTATGAAGACATTTTAACGCTAAGTTTGATAAAAATCTTAAAATGAGCTACAGTTATATTTTCATCTGAATTAACGTATTTTATGATAAAATAAGAAAACAATTTTTTCTGAACAAGTAATTAACCTATCACACGTTTTGCCTGCCTAAAAAACAGATCTAGTCAATATTAATTGAAATAAGGACAGCATAAGCATAATTTTTATTCAACCATTGTATTAAAAAAGTGTTTAAAGCATTTTTATTGTAAATGTAGGATGATGTCACGCAATTTCAGAAATGAAAATCGATTTCTATGTGTAAAATTTAAAAATGTCAATAAATAATTGCTCAGGCTGTCTTTACATTTAAACACATTTTCCTTGTACTGACTAAATTCTATTTTTATTATTATCAGTTATTAATAAATGACTTTTTCAAAATTGTTAAAAAAATGTTTTACATTATTTCTAAATGCTTTCATATGTGTGAAATGGCAATCCTCTTATCCTGTTATTTATTACAGTAAACAAATCGGAATGTGCCTGCTACAGCTGTAAAAGTATATGTCACTGTAATTTGATACTATTGAATAGGTTAGTTATAATTTTATGAATGATTTAACGGTTTTAATCTGAATGCAACCATATGCGGCTCGTTGTGCGTAATTGGGAAATAAGGACTTTCCTGTATTCGAATTTTTTTAATTTCACTCTATTGGGGTGTCTGTAGGGCCTACTTTCATCCCTTAGAAGGAATGCCGTATTATCTGAAACACCCTGTATAATTTACTTTATATAAAAAATTATATATTTCTATTGTTTATATCTGTATTAGTGTTTATAAATTATTATATAAGTAGTTCATATAAAAAAGGAAACTTGATTTTGCATCAAACTATTATCCAGTACCCAACATTTCGTTTATTTTTATATGTTATCAGAGTGTAAAATTATTCTGCATCTTTTGTTACTTGGTTTTCTATTATTATTATTTGATATTCGCCTCGAGACATTTATTTTATTGTATAACTGCTGATTTTATTTATTTTGAGTTTTAGTAATATTTTATTTATTTATTTGCCAATTTAAGAACAATATACGAAAATATCTACGTTAAAACAGTTATTTATTTTGATGAATCCAAGTAGAAGCAATCATTGATGTCAGCAGTAGTTGGACAAACGTAGTTTTACATACATACTTCATAAATGAAAATAAAAGATTTTGAAACATATGGACATGAAATACAAAGTTTACATTGGTTAGTAAATACAACATTGATAAAATTATAACTAATTAGATTAGGAAGCACTATATAAATGGCAACCAAATGCAAAACAAAACAGAACTTTTTCAGGTTTCAAACCTTACCTCTAATAAATAATCCTAATTTCTCGATATAAATATTTTGTCACGACTCGATCGAGATATTTAAGATTACTATATACTGAATGTACATGTTCATAAGGATCTTCTAGGTCCCTAGTGCAGCTCTATAAACGTTTCTAAAGGGCTAACATGGGAGCAGGCCCTCCGTGTTGACTTCTGCTGTAACAACAGTCTTTCGAACGTCTTTCATCGATTGTAATTGCAGTTAGGACCATCGTAAAGATTACCTATACAAGCAAGGGAACGTTTTTCCTTGTTTGGTATGTCATCAAATCTCGGGAAACAGAATGTATAGGTTATAGAACATTTTTCGATGGCCTTTTGCATATTAACGCTGCGATATAAAATTATATGATCCTGCCCCCATATATAAAATCAAGTTACCTGTTAATCATTCCATTGCATGAACCAAATACACTATATGCACGGTGTAGACATTTCATTATAACACAGAATAGTTGAAAGTAGAATCGAAGTATCGATATCATAGAACGTAAGAAAAATGAACGCACTTTTATTGAAATTGGTAAAGAAAAATACGTTAATTGACTAACTTATTGACTAACATATATAGACAAATATAAAATATATACCGAGCTAGCAAAATGCACTTATGCTCGAAGGGCCAAATCCGAATTCACGTCATCATCTCCGGCTAGTCGATAGGCAAATTGAACTAAAAATTGGTTCGATACAAATATACTCTACGCCGACCTCAATTCTTAAGGTTAGCTAACGATGTAAAGACGTAAAGATCGTCGCAAGGTCTATTATCTAGCAGCGTGGCGTCATTCTCCTCCACGACAATGCCAGGCCTCATGCAGTAAGAAAACACAACAATTTATCCAACAATTCGAGTGGGAAGTTTTCAACCATCCATCCTATAGCTCGAACTTGGCTTCTTTAGATGTTCATCTCTTTACAAAACCCAACACTTTTTAGAAGGAATAAAATTTCAAAGTGATGAAGAACTGAAGTGTGACTACTTCAATGCCCTAGCGGCGAACTATGAAAATTTGCACCGGGACTATGTAGGGAAGTAGTTTAGGATAAGTACTTGCCAAATAAAACGTTTATTTTTTTAATCCCCAAACGAATACTAGTTTCCGGACAGCCCTCGTAGATTAATTTTAGATCGCGAAGTATTAATAATAACGAGGCATAATATCAGTTTAAAAACAAAAATAGAAGACAAAGCGTTTATTAACAGCTCAATTCCTATAAACCAAACTTGGAGGTATATTTGGTATAAACAATTTACCTCCTTGGTAAAATTTTGAACTACCATTGATCATCAAAACAAAGTTGTTGTTAATTCTATTGGATTCACTTTCCTTGATCCTAATAATCAGTATACAAGATTTAGAATATAATTGTATAATCACTAAGAAAAAGTCTCATTAAATACATATTGTCGACGAAGCTGCAGCCGATAGCAGTTTGTCAGTCGACGCAGTTACGTCCAATTCACCAGATTTCAGTAAAACGGATTCCCATATTACACACAATTCATACTTTCGATTTATCCAATCTTATTTTGTTGCTTGTATGCCCTTTAACAAAAAGTACTATTAAATAATTCTAACAATTAAATAATTTAAAATGTAAAGCCATGATTTCACTGCGCAATTTAGTAAATTTATTTCAAGTTTTGAAATTTGAAGTAAATAAATTAACCTAAAGATTCTTAATAGCATTACAGAATAAAGGTTTGATGAAGCATGATTGAATAATAAAAAATTCCTTTTGTGTTTTTTTGTTGAAAGTTGCCGAATCAATTTGCAGAAACGCAATTATGATTTCAACTGCTTTTCTAATCCTGGAGGTGTTCCAACCATCAGTAGGATTTTTTAATGTACTAAGCATAAATATAGTTTTCAATTAATCAATTGTTAATCAACGAAAATACCCAAAATAAAATATAATGCAGCACATTTTTATACAAAAACGGATTTAACAGGAAATATTAACGTAACCAGCATTCATTGTCAGATTTATACCTTTGAGGTAATTTAAAATGGTTTTAGAAAAGAACGTAATAAATTATTGACAAATAAAGTGAGATCGTAACAAAAAGAAGCGATATTCCAGCTCCTACATAGAAAAATACCGAATTTATTTTGAATTTTCGACTTTAATTTTCTTATAACAGCTTTATTTCTATTTCGTAGTTTAATATTTAATAAGCTTTTTATTCTCTCGAGAAAAAATAAATAATATAGTATCCAAAACGCGAGCGGATGTTTGCACGTGTTCGTGTTTAACGCAAACAGAAAAACCTATAATATGAACGATAAAGCATATTGGAAAAAGGGAAAAGGCACTAAATTATACTTCTTGGGGTGTTATTTTATAGGTTTCCCGATTTATGTCAACGCAAGATGACGGTGGGCAATGATCGTACTTAAGGCCGTAATATTCTTAGGCAAACCGTAACCACAATTCCTACTTGCATCCTTCCCCTAGCTGACAGAAACCCCGTTTTCTGCTTAATTCCTTAGGGATCCTTCTGATAGCAGATAATGGTATCATCGTGCACTTGGTGGAGATTTACACTATTTAAATTTTTATGAGTTTCAAAGGGGGCCAGAGGTATTTTAATATTACACAATATAAACATTATCCTTCGAGAAATCCCTCGAAGAAATAAAGGGCACGTCTACATCTAAGAAAGTTATTATCATAATTGATATTGACATTGGGGACCACCCGCAAATTTTCGAGAAATATGATGGACACACGAACATAATGACTGCTAGATACTTGTTTAATCGATTAGTTACGCCACGGTATATTAGAAACGGTGGATTGTGGGGCCTTGGGGCGCAGCTGCAGCATCGGCACGAATATTAAAAACCACCCGGAGGGTTCGATGCTTCGTTACAACTCTCACCGTTCCATATATGTTTTTCAGAAAAAAGTTTGCCTAACTATTTTATCAGTAAGCGCAGCCACGCATCTGCTGTAAAATAGAACCCCTTTCAGGCGGATAATTTTTAAAAAACAACTCGGAAGTATCCTGCTGTGTATATATAAAAGTTCTTTCATAGGTGTATCAAAAGGATGAGTAATAACCTTGTTTGTATGCAGCGAGCTTAGGTAAAATTGAAGAAGTACGCAAATAGACGCCGTATGATGCTTTCCCATCAATGGCCCTCGAAAATAAACGTGTTCGATTCGAACGCTTTGGATTACAGGCGTTGATGTATTAAAACATTTTATGCAATAGCTACGTGTCGAAAAAAGTCGAGATCGTTGGGAGGATGAACATGTGCCTCTCCTTTCAGGATCGTTTGAATATAAATATCGACGGCGCCGTATTGTGAGATGCAAGCCGATGACGCGAGATTGGAAACTGATCAAGATGAATGAACCGAACAATAGACCGACGACGCCTGCTTTTCTTTCGCATGCAACTTAGGCTATATATAATGGATAAAGCCTATCAAAATACATATCTGTCAAAATTGGTACGCAATATTTTTATAACTAAAATAAATTGATAAGTAGATGATAAAAGAATTGCGCTAACCTATTTTAATAACAAGTACCTGCTTAAATTTACATCAAAATACTTGAGATAAATTTTTACAATGCCGAAATGAAAAAGCTCAGAATTCATTTAAATATTTTTTAATTTTAAAATTATAGTAATTAACTAAACTACCAATAATTGTTTCGGTTTCTCCTGGGATCATCTTCAGAACATTAAATTAGCCAAATTGAAAGCGATAGCCAACAACTTTTTTAATTTAGTAATATTAAACAAATAAATTAAATTAAATAAATAATTCAAACTTAAAATTAGTCGGTGCACATACAAAATTAAATTAAAATACATCACGAATAACACACAAAAATGAAATTAAAAATTAGGGATGTGTATGCAACCCAATATATGCAGGAGTATGTATATATCTATTGTGGTAAAACAAGTTTCGAACGACTAGATTCCAGTATATTTAAATAAATTTATTTCCGATGTTTGTTAGGTTAAATGCCCCACGTTGGGCGCAAAATTTGTGGTAAAATGACGTTCGAAATTAAAAAAAATCTGGTGTGAGACAACACACGACTTTCTCTTACCCGTTTTAAATTTAGTTTGAATTTATTTACGTTAGTTACTTTCCTTTATACCTAAATTGTTAACTCTGAAATTAATTTAAAAGCATAAACAGTTCAACCATTTATAATTTCCTATATACCTATACTAACGTTTTATAATGAAATTATAAGTCCATTTAAAGCAAAAATAATTTATAGATTTAAATAAAAATTAATTAAGTATGTAAATAACGCTCACAAATCATTAAAATATTAATTTATTTTTATTTTGAGAACGATAATTGGAACGGTCACCCATCCAAGTTACTGGCCAGACAAAACCTTGCTTAACTCTAGAGATGTTTCTCAATAACTCACTTGAACGAATTTTCTTAGAGAAACCAATTGGTTCATGTAGTATAGCATTATAGATGCAAGAAACGTGGCGAGTTTAAAAAAAATCGTTAAAGCCGTTTTCGAGAACATTGCAGAAAATCTAAAAATTAGAAGAATAAAGTGGCACTTCCGGTCATTCGATTTTAACGATTTTCTTACGTGCTAAAGCGGTAATAAACTTATATATATAATTTCACTTTTCTACGCTGTTTAGTTTTCGAGATAAATTGGCCACATACGTACACAAACGTACACACACACACGTGCGTGCGCGCGCGCACACGCACGCACACACGCACGACGGGCGCACGCACGCAGGCACGCTCGCACGTATGCACGCACGCACGCACGCACGCATGCACGCACACACGCACGCACGCACGCACGCCCGCCCGCACACACGCACTCACGCACTCATGCACGCACACACGCACGCACACACACGCGCACACACACACATACAGACCAGTTTTTAAAAACATATTTTTTGGACTCGGAGGACCTGAAAACGTGTATTTCCGCTAAATTCTGGACATCGAAAATTTTGATCGAAAACATGACTATACTATATTTCATATAGGTAAGAGAAAGTAATAATTTTACTTTGTGTATGCTTGGTTGCCTATATACACTTTGTCAGGGATACTTTGTTTTGTATGAAAAACCCCACCTAATTGTCTACTCGAGATTATATTTACTTTAGCGTTAAACAAGTTGCCTATGTTCTCTTTAACTTAATTCTACCCGTTCTTAATATGCTGCAACCCACCCCACACTTTATTCTAGAAGGAATAACGTTACCTCATATCAAATTCCAACATTAAAATTTAAAATCAATCAATAAAAATATATAACAAATCGCCAACTCGATTCCCTGTAAGAAAAATAATAAAATTCTTTCTTCAATTTAAAATCAAATTTGTAAACGACAGCCTTTTATTTTAATTATATTCAATTAATAACAAAAAATATGAATTTTCAAAATAAATGACATTTTCAATGAACCTTTTGTGTTCCTTTAGCAACCAGTCAATTCTACAATTAATAGACAACAATTCCTTTCTTATATTTACTATCTTACAAATTCGAAAAGTTTATTCCAAAATTATTCAATACTTTAAATTAGGTAGAATTATTTTACAAATTAATACATTTAGTCTTCAAATTCAAGTTTACTTACACTTCCTTAATTCAAATTGTTAACTAGTATGAACCATTGTTTGTAATCACATTTGTAATTTAATTTTACTAACCTTGTATATTGTAGTTTTAATATTTATGCACTATGATCGGAATACTTCTATGCTCCTTGTTGGTGATTATATTGTCAATGAACTTTGCATTCCTACACTTTGAAATGGTATTCTAACTTCTTGTTTCTTTAAATAATTGCTGAAAAGTTATTAAAAATTGTTTATAAAATCTTTGTGTTAACATTCGTGAACACTTCTTGATTGTTATATTGTAATATACTTGAGGATTTGTCCAAGTCCTTTAGAAATAATTGTTTGTTGGTGTGTATTAAATTTATATTTTGTTTCTACTCTATGGTAACCCTTTAATTCTTCTCATGTAAGTATTTTGGAATTGCGAAATTAATTTAAAATTCTTCTACAGTTGCAGTGGTAGTAAATTCCCATGTGTTTCGATGCTTGGACAATTTACTTAAATCTGGTAAAATATTTACTTAACTGGCAATGTGACATCAAGTAATTTATACAGGTAAGATTTTATTTAACCAATGTTTTACTTTTTGATAATTTATTTTCCTTTTCAAATTATTCTTTAATAATTCTTAAAATTATTCTTCCACTATTTATTTCTCCTTTTTGTTTGTAATAAAATTAAATTTTATTCACTTGATTTTCTTTTACTTGACACTGAACTTGTTTCAGGTTAAAATTTTGTACTTTGATTAACTTTGATCAATTTAATTTTAATTTATTGTGAGAAGCATGACATCCACTTACGATGGTCAAAATTCAACTTAAAATTAGTGAAGATCTGGCCAAAATCCAGGGCGAAACTGCAGTGTCTGCACTTTTTGAAAAAATCGCTATCCTTAAATGGACATAAAATTTTTAAATTGGGATTAATTTGGATTTTGAAAACATATTCCTGCTTCATATTATTGACAGAATCTTTCTACCTCATTAAATAATCTTACAATTTTTAAATCACTTGGATACATTTGGTAACAGACACCAAAATGTGGTTTGTGTCCATGCCAAATTGTTTTAACATTTATAACATTTTATGCAAAATTTCAATTAATTGGCTGAAAAACACCACCATAATGTTCTACAGCTTCTGACTATTAGTATTTTCATAATTATTTTGAAGAAAATTGTGTTTTTATAACATAATGCATTTAGAGATTCACACACTTTGTTTTAATATTTCACTGTTATTACATTGTAGCGTTTAATTGTTCATATTTTAATCTTTATTCACATGTATTGTGCAATTTTTAACATATGCATTAATTAATTTTATCCCTTGATTTAGAAGGTTTTGGGAATTAACCTCAATTTTTTATATTTATTTAAATTATCACAATTAGTTAATGCAAATGTTCAGATATATTATCTGCATGCGTTTACTAACATAACATCCTAAATGTTGCTTATATTAACATTTATGTACAATTGTTTATTTTGAAATTTAACTTAATAATCTTAACTCGATTCCTATTTTTGCTGGAAATTTATTATTTACTTTTATTTTTTGTTTTTCCTTTTGAGGATTAAATTTTCATAAGTAAATCATCTTCCTATATTATTAATATCAAATCATTTTACATTTTTGCAACCCTATATACAGTTTTCGTCGAAATGTGAGGTAACATAACCAATTTCATTTCTTTATCCTTACGTATATGGTTCTATCTAGCACAGTATATTGACAAAGTCAGAGAAATAGTTTAAAATGGCGATTATTTAATAAAAATAAATTATTTTAGCATTTCTGCATTAAAAAAACTCAAATTAGAAATATACATATGTTTATATAAATTATTTTAATTTAAAAAACTACTGGAAGTAAAAATCAAAGCAGCACTACATAGATTCAGACCTTGAAGTTTTGGTAAAACCGCTATTTTCATTTAAGAATGAATGCGAGACGTGTTTATTAAATAATGAGACTGATGCCAAAAGCGTGATTTATTATAATAACATTACAAATTAACTGTTAAAATAATGCTGCAAGTCATCATGTGTCAATTCCTTCAGTAGTGCCGCATTGTTTCCTTCGCCTCATCCCTAAATGGTAACAATAGTTCAACAAATAGTGTCGTAACAGTACATTGAAATGAAGGACTCAGCATCATACGAAAGCCTCAGAATAGACGGTAGCTGTGCTGAAAAGATTTTGTATGTAGCGTTAGTATGGTCGTCATAATAATTTAAACGTTAACTAATCTGAAAATAAATTGGAAACACGCAACAAAAAAAGCATAAACTATTGGGTAAGTTTATTATGCTTTCCTCAGAACACTAAATTTGTTTTACAATAAATGTTATACATTTATAATATGAAAATAATCTGTATATATAAATTGATAAATATTTGAGAAAGTGTTCTGTAATCAGATAACGTTCAAAGTTTAATATCAAAAGGTTGCATAGAAAATTGATTTAAAAAGAAATATGGGAATCAGATATGTAAAAATTTAGAGAAAGATTGAATAAGCAATTGATAGTTAAATTAATAAAGCAAAGCAAAGACAGAGATGTGCAAGAATTATTGTGGCCACATTAATTGTTTTAACATCTTTTGATAAGCAAAAAAATAATTGAATCAATAAAATTAGCAAAAAGTCATCAACATTTCTGCCCTGCTTTTGCAAAGTGAATTATTGAATTGCTAGTTAAATTATTATAAGTAGAATGTATTTAGCAGTTTTAATTTAGAGAAAATGTGTAGTTGGTTTTATAATTGCACATAAATTTGGAATCATTGTTAATAACATTGCCGCCAAATTAATTTTAATAATATTTCAGCGATATCTGATAGAGATTTGTTGTTGACGCATCATTATTAATAAAGATGTTAGTCAGAATTTGCCATAACACATTTATATGTAAACCAAATGCTAGTGACATGACAAAAAATTTTATACGAAAAAAATCTGTAAAATTTGTATTAATATAAAAAATTAATGTTCACAACATAAGACATCTTTATACAATAAATGTACAGTGCCATCAACAATACCTAAGGAAAGTAGATTAGGCAACCAAACATACAAATTAGTGACACTGAAAATAAAAATCAAATAATACTAAAGATACAGGATAACTATCTTACCATAGATGACACCTACAAATATCGTTTATTAAAGACAATTAACATTTTTAGAGTTTATTTTAAAATGATGTATTAATTTCTAATGTGTTTATTGTTAAAAATGAATTGCAATACATTTCATTTAAGTTAAATATCTTCTGTAGTCTATTTTTGTAGCTCTAAATACCAAAGTAATTATTAATTATTTTTATTTTAGCAGCATCTGATTCCACAATTAGAATTTAGTACATACTTTTAAATTGAAAATCTTGATACATATAGTTGGCTAGGCAGAGATATATCAGGAATCAATTCCCTAGACCTTTTTAAATGTTTACCTCTCCATCATCAGTATTTTTCGATGACACTATTTAAATTGAAAACTTAAATATCACATATTTAACAGAACAACGATCACTTGTCACTAGGTCTAAGGTGTACTTCAAAGTGGAAATATTAAAAACAATGACTTTCAATAGTACTAGTGTCACCTAGCGCATAATAACATGAACCACAGCATAGTGTTCAATGTTATGCTTCAAAATTTTTGACGTAACGATTTTGGTTACGCCATTTAATGCATATTTTACGTTAGAGACCAGTTAAATACGCACGGAGTTAGGTGAGTGGCCGTCGTACCCGCCAAAAACTGTTTTACAGAGTAAGAGCAGGTATTCGAATATTTCATAAGTAGAGCATAATCAAATGTTAAAATTGTAACTCTCTCAAAGCGCTCCCTTTTCCAATTAGGGAACGCATAAGTTGTTGATCGCATTTTCTTTGCTTTCTCGTATCTAAAATTAACTATCTTTCAAGACCGATTTTAACGTTAGCGTCAGGAAATGCCACGCTCTCTATGTTTGCATGTATAGCTCAGATTTGTCATTTCCAATAATTATGGATCAACCGGTATACCGGGTGTAACAAAAATGGTGGACAGGGCCTTCTACAACTAAAAATAAGAAAAATGTGTGTATAAACATATCCCACAATGGTTCGTTACTGACTGATACTAATGAATATAAAATATTAATCATTAGCCACACGCATTTAAAGTTTTCAGACAATTAGCAAATAAGTAATCCGCGTCGGTAATGACAGTTAATTGTCATTCAAGTCACCGTCATGCATGACGGTGCACAGCCCACTTCAGTTTATTTTTAAACACGATATATTCATAATCCGACGAACTCGCTTGTGCGTTGCTGCCTGTTGAGGTCTTCTTAAAGATTTGTTATGATTTTAATTG
>JAHWXV010537740.1:0-12975 GCA_024586415.1 Phrixothrix hirtus | reverse complement strand
CCAACATTAATTGTGGTTTAATATAACTTCGAGATAAACGTGTTGGAAGTTAGTGAAATTTCCAACGTAAGGTGTAGAAGTTACCGACGCCTTACAGAAGTCTACAAACGGGTTGTTCATAAAACAATAATTCCTTGCGTACTTGGTAAATTTTAATTACGAAGTTGATTGTAAGTCAAGTTTGTTCACACATGCCACGTGAACGGACGTCGTGGGACTTAGAGTTAACGTATTTGATATCAGTAACGTAATTAAGTAATTATTGGAAAGCTATTGTTCTAATAGTACAGCAGGACAACTAAACTATGACGGAAAATGTATTAGAGCAATTGCATGGTTGGAATAGTATAGACGCTTGGGCAGAATCCTCAATAGCAAAGATTTTATTGTTAAAAGCTTTTTATCTTCGTTAGGAAGTCTTACCTATTATATCTTGCGGTGCATAGGCGAACTCGGGGGACTTTACTGGTTTTGAAGTAATGTTTCTAAATTCACCAAGAGCGTATGCGTTGATATCAACGAAGAGTCATGGTACATCAAAACTTCTTCTACGATGGACGATGCATTTTGATACATCTTGATGACCGCATTTATACTATAATTTACAAACAAGTGGTTTTCAATGGGAAGGGTTGCAGATCAAACTTATTGCCATAACACCAACTAAATGTAAAGCACCCTTTTCGTAGAATTCGAGAAAGAGACGGAACGTGCAAAAAACAGCCAGCGTGAGATGCCGATTACAAACAGATAAAAATCTTGGAAGAAACCTACAAAGACCTACTACCCATCACAGAGCAAAATCAACCTGATATAAACGAAGTCCAGCCAATGAGCAAGATCTCACTATTATCCTGAGGACATACATCGCTAGATACCCATCGCTAGTTAGTTCAATCGGTGTGAAAGCACGAAACACCATCAATGACATCAACATTAATCTGGTCTCAGGTGATGATCACTCGGAGTGAAAAGCGGAAGCCAAGGTTCAACAACTGTTGCCTGATCAAGACTTCAATGTAATGATCGCCAAAAGAACGCGCTTGTCGTATTTTACTTCGTCGTGAACAAATCTGACCTATCCAGCGTATTCTCAAAACATTTCTATACCTTGTCTTCTTGGTAGAAAAATACGTGACGTCAAAAACAATAGGACAGCAGCACTGTTGTTGGACAAATCCACTGGACGTGAAATGCGGACAGGTTCACCTCTCAGCCAAAGGTGTCAGTTGCAACTGGATCCACTCAGTCAGTTACAGAGTTTTCCTCACCACTCAAAAGCGTTTTGAAATTAAAACAAGCCCAATTAAATGTGACCTACATAACCACAGTGTTCGAAACTCTACACCGTTTGTAAACCACAACCCGCGTCCAAACCGTCGTCAGGGATCGCCACAAGCAGTCCATATACCTGTCTGCCTGTTACGAAAATCAGAACCCTATTTAAAAAACTCCAAGCTTCAATAATTAAATACCTAACCGTTATAGTCGAGAGTCCTAGACTCTTTCGATATACTCCATCCACCATAGATCGCCAAAATGACACAACTACCACCAAAAATGCACTTATTAGCACGCAAGATGCAAATTAAACACAGTTAAGAAGCAATAAAAGTGGCAGCAAAAGTGCCAGTATAAATGCTCACATGTTATCGCAATCTAGCAATATATAGCACCAAGGTAACTGTGTGAACATTATACTCCAAAACCCATTAATTGTTTAAGTCGCAGAAACTTAGTTTTACCGCGACTTTGTTTGAACTTCTATTTTTAAGAACCACATCTCAACTTTTGTTAGTTTCTGTTATTTAAAATTTAAAAAATGTCCATTTAATAGTTGTAAAGCATACTCGATGTGAACATTTTCATACATCTTTTTGTTTGTTTTTTTGTTTTTGTGGCTAACGGTTCGGGATGCCGAATTTGCCTTGGCCCTCTTGGACTAGAATTTTGACGAATCTGGAGGAATTCCACCGCCAATAGGGATTTTTAATACACCAAACATCAAATTGGCACGGGGCCTACGATTTTACTACCTTATTCGAGAAGAAGGCATGATTTTTAAATTTTCCTCCACTAAAATTTGCTTAGGAATGAACCGCACTAAGCAATTATTTTATAATAAGTAGTGGTTAACTAATCAACATGTTGTTAAATTGTTGAACTGGTCGATTAATTTCCAATATATATAATCGTGTTAGACACAAATCGCATTATTTTGAAGATTTGTTATCCTACATGTATTCCAAAAAAATTATCCTATATTTCATAAAAAAACCTATATTTTTTGTTTCAATTTAAAAAGAGAATACAGCGTAATTTACAATTAGGTCAAATCAATAAAAAAATTCCACATTCGTCATGATTGAGTATGGATCTTAGTGTATATTATATGGTTTAAGTAAAAAGGTCCAAAATATACAGGCAATTTCATATTAATCTAGAACAACTCTTGTGAGCAGTTTTTACATATTTTAGGTAGCCTAAAACTGGCTTTGCAGTTTTCATCACTCAATCAATCAGTCTATGCAAGGTTATGTTGTTAGCATTATCCTAGATTAAAGATATTACGAGAAGTACGTCAGTTTGCATTTTATTTAATGTTGTTGGTGACTGGTCTCTAAACAGAATAGCATTTATATATATTTTATTCCACTCAATAAATTGAGAAATATGCGATGTCATTTGAATGATGTCCGAAAAATACAAATTTTAATCAAATTTGAGGGTGCTTGATCCACAAGAGGAATTGCACGTGATATGAATATAAATAAAAGAAAGACCGTATTTTCCGGGGAGAAGCGGCGGGAGGAAGAGGAGACCGTAAAAATATAATCAAGTAGCGCCAGACCAAAAATTTTTAACTTACATTAAGAGAGAAAATTATGAAATTATTTACGGGAAAATCTTTTTTGTATACAGATGGTGCAGCAACAGTTGCACCTTTTTATACTCCATCTTTAACCGTTAGGAATTGAGCCCTATATACTCGTCGTTATCGTAATTCCAATACACCTGCCTTAAAATCGATAAAATTGAATGCAGTTATTCAGAAAGGAACCCAGGATTTGGGACAGTTATTGTTTTTCCCTAAATATTTATACTTTTTGTTTTGGGAGGAAAAAACGTAAAATTTTGTGTTATCAAAATTTGTCCCAAATTAAGGAATGTAGTTAGGGCATTATGCAAAATTTCAGCCCTACATGACCAAAAATTAAAAAACAGTTTGAGAATTACTAAATAAAGTTTGTGTATCAGACAAATTACGCCACCTGATTGGGTAAGGGCTAGAGTAATTGCTACGCATAGGTGGGCGGCTACCGTTTTGTAATAGGCAGCATATAAGGTAATTTGACGTATTTTAATTTTGAGTGTGATTTGTGATTGTTTAGTGTATATTTTGCAAGCAGTGCTTCAGTGAATATATTGAAATTATATTAACTTAAAAATGGGAGTCTATTCTAAAAGTGTTCCTTTTCTATAATTTTCTGTAGTATTACTTGCAAAAACTAGGTACTCAGAAATCCGTTGCTTTTTAGCTTGTCGTTCTTTCTTCTGAACCTAGCATTTTTTGTTCTAAAAGATTTATTTAACTTTTTCCAGGCGAAATTTTCTGACGGATCTGAATCCACAAGGCGCGTTGACCGCATTTAATGTCTTCTGTGTCAAATTTCCGTTTCTTCAAAAATTGTAAATTGATTACTGTCCAATATATTTTCATTTTAACCCGCGATAACCTTTGCGATTTTATTCTGAGTATAACAGTTGACTTCAATTTTTACTAAAGGCAATAACTTATTATTGATATACAAAAAACTAATAATTGTTAATTAATAGTTAATTTTGTATTTAAATTTTCGAAATGCGAGGAAGTCTTTTATTTGTGGCTCAATTATAGTAGCGTTTTTCGCCATTAGGATCGCAAAATACGATGGTTATTTTTTATTTGAGGATTTTTTTTCTAGGATATGTACATTTTTCGAAATAACGAGTTATAGTTGTGTTCGCATTAGCTTACGTTTGCTATCCGCTACCACAGGATATTGTAGAGCGATAAAAACCAAAAATCTAGTACTTTTTTTATTTTAAAGAATATTAACACATTCTGCTAAACAAATACTGCTAATTGTACAACAATAAAATTTTTTACACATTTACAATTAAATGAAGTTCTTTGAATAATACATTTAAAATAAACGCTTTTCTCACTGAATGCTGGTTTTGGATCTTTATTCATTAAAATAGTCGTTATAATAGAGTTAGAAAATTTCCATCCAATACTGTAGGGTTGGAAATTTCATAAAGTAGGTGATTAGCAGTTTTATATATTTGTATTTGATATGAACCCCTTAAAACGAGAAATTGGAAAGCGCATCCAGTGGGTGAAAGAAATACGATATTATTTAAAAACAAAGTATTTAAATAAAATAGAACGATAATTAATTTACCTTATATCTCTCTTGAAAAATCATGTAATTTTACTTTCTTCGAACATTTTGATTTTAAATTTTTCAGAAATGCAAGAAATAATAAAAACAAAAAGTTTCATTCAGTCCATAACATTAGATTTATTGCTTATTATAAAGATTTACGGTATGTTTCGCCCTACTATGGGCATTTTCAAGCGAAATTATAAAATATATTACGCGAACCGACTGTACTGATCACATCAATTATTACTACAAACATAAAAACAACATATATAGGGAACAATTGTTTCAAGACCAAGCAAGCTTGAATGTACATTAAGAATTAACTAAAACTTTGGTTTACGTACATAAAGAGAAAAATAATATAAATGTAATGTGTCCAATGATATCTATTGAGCTATTGAAATTGCGTTTGCAAAAACAACATTTAAGTCCTGATGAAGTAAAGTGCGAAGAACTCTTTTAAAAAACGATCTGTCGTACAAACTCGGGTAGATTCATGGTTTCTTTGCCATTCAAATATTCTGAACTCATTTTGGGCGATACCTATTCCATTGAATTACGTCAATTGCTCTCGTTAGAAGCCAGACTTACGAAATTTCCAGATCATTATCAAGCTTACAAGAAATTTATAGAAGATTACTCAAAGGTAGGACGTATAATTTTGAGTTTAATTTGTATGTCAACATCAATCCTCATTTCTTCTTATTTTATTTGGCATTAAAGCATCTTCAATACATTAATGTCAACGGTTGTATTTGCATTCGACGGTTCCCAAATGAGATCAAAAGGTTTATAGTTGAATGACTCGCTTTTTTCCGGTCTAAAACTTCAAACTGATTTGATAGTCGTACCACTCGATTTCCGAATCCATCCAGTCGTTCTTTCCTAAGGCATACAATAAATGTTTCGCCAAATACTGGTAAATCCTTCACAGGCGATACCAAAATATAGTTTTAAAATTTTCCATTGATACCCAAGCTTACACTTTAAACACGATCGTGTAAGATCTAACGTCCTCTCCATATCAAACCAATAGTGCTGAATGAGTTTGCCCAGGGTTATCTTTAATATACTTTTACTACAGCCCGAGTTTTTCCCAGATTTTAGGAACGAAATCTTAGATACTGCATTTAATACTTCTGAATTTTAAAAACATCGTTATTGTTTGTTGAGTACATTTGAACCACATTACTATAAATTTTGAAAACTAGTAAATAACTTGCATATTTATTAAGTCAAGTAGTGTTTATTGACAATGTAATGTTAAAAAGTTTTGTTTGAAAATTTTTATTAAAATATTTTTACCCGCGCATATGTTTCAATGTCTCAAATGAGTTTTAGATATATTGGAAATGAGCCAACTTCTGCGAAAGTTTGCTTAATTATTTTTACACCTACAAAAATAAATTTGCAATGAAATACTACAAAACAATGAAATTAGTTAACCCTAGCAAGTTGTTTATCTGTAATGGATACTTAATATGCAGATCAAATTTTATAAATCTTCTACAGAATGTTTTGGAGTTTAATAAACGGTCAAATGGTCCATTTACATTTAGTTATGCTACAAGCAACAGAATATAGATTATTTTTATTCGATTTGAAATTATAAGACTCCACAGCTATATAACATGCGATCATTTAAATTTCAGTTGCCAGAGGGCTATGAAATGTTTCCGGAGACCCTAGTTTAGACACGTGCAGGCCAATCAAAGCCAAAACATAACCTGCAAATTGTATTGGAACAAATTTGGTAAGAAGAAGTTTATTATTACACTAAAATAGGAAATCTATTTACAATAAACATACGAAATGACGACCATTGCATTCAAGGCATTTGTGTACACTTTATTCTATATTCTCGGAAACGTTCTGCAAAATAATACAAATTCAAACTGTTAATTTAACAGATAATTATTACTGAGAATGGATTAAGTTAAGAAATGAATTTTTTTTTATAGTTCACTGGGAACTGAAATTTAAATGAATGCATGTTACTTAATTAACTGACGGTCGAGATACGACAATAATATTCTTAACACTTGGGCTGCCATAATGAAATCAGTGGTCGTAACTCTCATATCAAAACTGTTGACGTTCTGATACTGTATTTATTCCATGAGCACCTGCAATATGCTATTAAAATATAATATTTTATAATAAAGTTAGTTAAAAATGAATAGGTATTATATTTACCTCTTACACAGATGATAATGGAATTAGGTGACCGGCATATACTTTTCACGTTCAAAATAGTGCAATAAATTTAATATCAGTTGTTGGGACTAGCTTTCTAGCATTTTACCACATACAAACATTATGATTACTTCTAAAAATAACTGTTTTTAAAAATACAAATTGACAGCAGAAAGCGATTTAATTTAGAAATTGAATGAAAACGTTATGATTGTATACTATCCACTAGTAGTCAATTTGCAGTCAAAACATACATATAAATCAATTTTGAATATTTTAGCTCTTTCTGTATCATGTGTATCTGATAAAAATATGTCCGTTAAGAATCATCTTCAAACTACATGCAATATGTGATATGTAATTTTGTCTTTGTCTGTTCTTCTAATATGGTATTCATAATTATTGTTCGACTCTTTTCTAGATTTAGTTATCAATGACCTAGCCCTTTTCTTTCCTCATTTCAACTACACCTAAGAATAATGCATAGCAGAAATAAATCTAACAAAGCATTGATGTTGACAATGATAATTGGATTATAAGATTGAGCAAGCATGTTGCTTTGCTCTTTAATGAAAAAGCAACAGTTACAATAGGTAACCTAGTTGTCCCATATTAATATAAAGTTAGCTGTATACTGAAAATTGAAATTGTTTCTTCCACAAAGGACGATTCGTAGAGTCCTATATGACCGTGATTGATCCCGCTACTTCTGGACAGATCCCAGTCAGTTGTAACGTGCTCTGGTCTAAACAGTAAAACTTTCATCAGGGATGCTTGACCAGGGTTACGACTGCCTCGAGTTTTGCTCTACATCAGAGTTGTGGGTCCAGAACTGTTCGTCGGATGCTACCGGAACCGTCTAAAACTTACTTCGATTATGTACAGGTTAAAACCATTTACACGGCTGCTCCCCAGTATGAACTGGAGCTTACAAATTGCATTGGTTTGAGGTTATTTACTATTTTAAAATTTTGTTACACTCTTTACAAACATTTGTGTCACGGCTTTAGTTCAATTAGTTCAGTTAACACTTTTGATTTTTAATTTGGTTCTAGTTCGTAAGCTAATTGTACCTTTCTTTTACTTATAGAGCTCGTTGTACACCTTCAAACGGTTATTCTCATTTGTATTTAATTTTAAAGCACTATAAATGTACTTTATTTTAATTAATACTGTTTGCAATTAATTTTTAGACTCAGGATATTTGGATGCTTGTTATTTTTAAACTGTGCCGCACTTCAACATTTTATTTTTGCTATATTTACAAATTTTTACATAAACTATAGCCATATTAATTTTGTAATATAATCCTTTACTAATTGTTTGTATAATTATACCTTCAGTAATAAGATTTCATAACAGAAAATCATTTATTTAAAACAATAAAGTGAATTATACGTACAACATTTAAATTGTATCGATGCTATAAACCTTTTAAAATTAGCTAGAGGCTGTTTCACTTGCAATGGCGGATACTAGGTGTGGTGATAGTGCACTTTTATACTGTTATTGATTGGATCGATCTAACAGATCGTGACCACTAAGATGGTGACGGCTTGTTATGCGCTAACGGTTGTAAACTTTATTTCCAATGAGTTGTTTTTGCGTGTGTGCTTTACATTAGATTTTTATTGTTTGATGCTGAATTATTTACCCTTGACTAAGGTTTGTTTAGAGGGTGAGGAGCAAGACCATTCAAACGGGTTTTGCCACTACGAGGAGCGAGGGGTCGAGACGAAAGCGGGCTCCCTCAAACTCTTTACGGACAGGAGCCGTAATGCTTCTCAACAATACGGTGGGTGTCTGAATAAATATTCCTTAGCCAAATAGAATAGAATCTTACAGCTTAACTCAAAACAAAATGCGCGGGTTAACACCCTTCGTAGTCTTCACGTTAGATGTCGTAACAGAGCGTTCCTTCCATCCAAATTTTGGGTAAAATGCGGCCTGAGTTTATATACGATCGTTTAGCTTACTTTAAATTTTAATTATGAATAGTAACTAAAACATTACGGATTTTGTAAATTTAATAATTTTGATATTTACTCTATACAAATAGAACTAATGCACTACTTGCTATTTTGGGGTGAATTTTGTTCTAAATTACTCTAGGAGTAGCTCTTCCAACTAAGGTGGTGAAGCTCTTTCTGAAAATCAAACTTCACGCGAAGGCTTTTATATAAAATGCTTATCTGCACGTTCAAGCAGAAACAACTTTCTAGCCCTTAAACTCGCTTAATTAACAGTTTCTACAATCAATTAATACCGCATCGGATGCGTAATTTAATGCTCTTGAAACAGTAGTAATAAATATTTATGGCACTGTTTCTGATTGAAAGTAATTAATAAAAATAGTATTACAGTCTAAATTATATGCTATTAATATGATCAAAATTGTACACAATATAGCGGTTATAAATACAAATCAATCCTTAAATAAATAAACTACATCTTAATTGAAATAAAGCAATTCAACTAATTATCATAATGTAAAATTTTCCATCAATGATTAAAACTAACCTACTCTTATCTAATAAGCTTGGAACACTCGTATTATTTATGCACAAAGTTCAAATCCCTTGACCTACAAAGGTAATTTTTTGTTGACTTAGGTCAATAATCTTGAACTCTTAGATTATTTTATACAAGAAACTGTGAAATATACTTAATCTTAATTAAAATAAATACAGCGGTAATTAAAAAGTAAAAATAAACAAATAAATGAACATATTAATCGGCTAAAACTCAGTAATTATATAAGTAATAATTAAATGAAATATATAGGATGTTCGGTTAGTATTAAATTAATGCAATGGTTTTGAATGATTTAAATATATACAATTAATGTAACTATGCCCTATTTCAACATCTAGTTTGTACTTTAGAATTACGAACCTAATTATTTACAAAATATACAAACTTGATGCGGAGCATAGGCACATTACAAGTTTGCCACTAAGCTACCGAGGATTTGGTTCACGTTGGGATCTGTTTGAAAGTCGCGGGTTGGATCCCCACCCGAGGGAAATTTTTCTAAAAAGGTTACCATTCTAAATATGATTATCTTATACATTATCACATTTGAACGTGAGGCATGGGCATGGGCAGTTCCAGTCGTATAATTAAATTTACACAAAATCCATTTCAATATAATTAATTTATATTTAATTTGTCAGTTTCTTCATGTTCATTAAAACAAAGTTAATTTGAGTATATACTGTTAAGCTTAATATTGTGAATTTTGTTGTGAACCTATACGGAGTGCAGTTCTTCTAATTTCTGACGTATTTTAACATTCTTCCTTCGAACTTGCAACTAAAATAAAAATGAATTGATTTCATAAGTCGTGGTATTTATTGAAAATGGGTTTTCGCTTGACCGTATGCAAAACCCTCAGTAACTTAGTGATGAAGTGGCTGGGATATGTCTTGAAGTCGCGGGTTTGCTCCCCGTCCCAGGGAAACTTTTTTAAAAATGCTGCTATTCTAAATATGATTCTCACACATTATCACATTTTTATCAATTTCAGTAGACGCAGGGGCGGTTTAAGCCGTATTATTGAACTTATACAAAATCCTTTTTAATATAATTAATTTATGGTGAATTTCTGAACTATATATAAAACGAATATGCTGCATGCATGACTATGTAAAATATATTTATTTATATGGAAAGGAAAAAGAAATTAAAATTTAAAATTAAAAGTTCAACCATCGTTGTTAAGCTTTTGTAACTTGTGAAAAGTGAAATGAAGTAAATGGAAATGGAAATCTTAAAATATCCATGCGCTGCCACGATTCTGCGAGTGATAAATGCATTTATTTCAGTGAATAATTAAGGAAATAAGGGTTCTGCGAAACGGTGTGGTTATAAATAGTTAAAACGAAATAATACTTAGATGTATCTAAGGCATTATTCGACAATTGTGTGAAACAGAAAACCTTTTTAGAAGGAAGCATTCTTTTAAAAGCATCAGTAACTACTACGGGCAGGTCCTAAATTGTTATTGTTCAGAGGCTAATTTTGATAACCCACCCACCAAACAATCAAGTAGGTTGGAAAGTTCTTAATTTACGCTACCAGCTTTTACTTATTAATTTTTTTTAATAATTTTATGAAAACAAAATTATTATACCAATATTGATAAATTATAGACCTTTAAAACTGTTAACGATTTGTATGCGTTAAATATTAAGCTTGGATTCATATATCAGGACTGTTCAATAATGAATGATTATAATTAGGCTGATAGATGTGACATAAAACAATTGATTCACAGCACACTATACCTACCAATTATGAAATTTTCACGTTGTCATTGAAAATGTTAACACAACAACGGCACCTTTTGAGTATCGGATTTAATCATATGAATCAGAACAAGGAATTGACGACAATTATAAATAATCGTATGTTCGATTTCAAATAAGCGAATGATAGCAAGTCGCAGTTCTAGGAGCTGAACCTCATTTTCGAACTCCCTGTACATTTGGCGGACCTATTCCTCACGTAGATACAAGATTCATTGATTCGTAACCTATGGTAAAGAAGTCAAATACTTCCCTTTGCTATGGCATGACTTAATAAATTTTATAGAGTGGTCTAACTTTAGATGAAATGTTATTAAGATCAAAATATCTCAAAAACTAATACCTTTAGAGTTAGGATTTTCTTAATAAAGTTGGCCTACTATAACGACTATTCTATAATTTTCTAATAAAGATAAGGGCATACCATTTGAAACAACAAAGTTAGTGTCTACTTCCACTATAACCAGAAATGATACAAATTGTCAATATGTTAACTGAATAGAAAGTCTCGGGAAACCATTCCACGTTAATTTTCAATTCCACAAAACTAGCAGTTTTTTCAAAACGTCTAATGGACTACTCGCCGTGAATAATCCTGTATTTAACAAAAGGTTTTCAGAAACTAAATCTCTAATTCCTTCTTACAGTGGATATGATTGATAGTCAAAATCCTCGTTAGAACGTATAAATATATCTAAAATATATTCCAAATATTCATACCTTTATCAAAAATATGGCGGCCGTATAATATACTAGAATAATTTTTGCTTGCCAATACATCATAGATGTTGACGCAGGAGAACAGCAACTTTGTAAGGTGATTTCAAAAAAAAGCTATTAATTAATTAAGTAGACTTGTGCATTTGAAACATAAACTTATTTACAGCTGAATAAATATAAATAGTGAACAATTTATCAAAACCACCTCTTTTATGAGTGCTAAAGTAATGAAAAATACAAAAATCTGCGTAAACATCAAAGATAAATACGTTATAAAAGGAATTTCTGGTGTACATTGTTTTGCTACCCATAAAGTTTCTTCAAAATGAAAATCTCACATATTAAGATTTAAATTATGCGTTGAGTTGCTTGGGGCAGTATGGAAGTTTGAGAACTTAAACCACTGTTCCAAAGTTTTTAAAGCTAACTTTATTATGTTATATATTTGCAATAATTTATGATACAATATCCATGGAATATGACTTAAAGAATATAAAAACCTACAAAATATGTTAGAAACATGTATACTGAAAAAAATTATATTTTAACATTAAACGGCTTTTTAATTGAGCGACCTCCAATTAATATAACATTAACAACCGTAGCGTTGGCTAGTAATAAATAGGACCTATTAAAATAGTAGTAATAATAAAGTAAATTGCTACAATAAAATTTCTAAATAGACAAACCTTAACATTATATACAACAGCTGTATATTTTGGATACGTAAGTAACTGTTTATAAACAAGAATATTATATACAGCTAACAGCAGGCCTAATTTATTAATGTTGAACAAATTATAAAACCAAAATGATTAAGTTAAGTTGATATTTTTTACAGTTGTTCAAAAAAATTCGTTGCCATCGTTGGAATTAAAAATCTGCATGCTTATAAATAACGTTGTAAGTGACGTATAGGTGCATAAAATATATGTGACATAAGTGAATTCACTATAACATAGTGATACCTTTTTAATGGAGCAACATAAATATAATAGTACCCAAACTTAATTCTTATATTCTACTGAAGATAGACCTTTTATATCCTGATTAATTGTAAATAAGAAATCCGAATTTATTATATTACTTTCTCTTACCTATATGAAATATAGAATAGTAGTTTTCGTCCAAAATTTTCGATGTTAAAATTTTAGTGGAAATACACGTTTTGGAGCTCCCTGAGTCCGAAAAACGTGTTTTTAAAAATTGTTCTGTCTGTGTGTGTGTGTGTGTGCGTGAGCGTGAGCGTGTGCGTGTGCGTGTGCGTGTGCGTGTGCGTGTGCGTGTGCGTGTGCGTGTGCGTGTGCGTGTGCGTG
>JAHWXV010537726.1:0-11561 GCA_024586415.1 Phrixothrix hirtus | reverse complement strand
ATATATATATATATATATATATATATATATATATATATATATATATATTTATATATAGTTATTTCTAATTAAAAATATTTTCTAATTTCTATTATCCTTTTCTTACTGGAGATAAATATTTCTAGAAACTGGGTATATAAATACTTTATTTAGATCAGGAAAAGATGTAATTTTTAACTGTTAACTGACGTTTCGGGATCAAATTTGTCCCCTCATCAGAGCATATAACAGAAAATAATCGAAGAAATGTAGTTATTTCCAATTTAAATAATAACTTTACCATGTTTTCTTATGTACATCGCGCATTAGGCTAAAATTTTCAAATAAGGATGCATTTAAATGTAATACATTCATCAATCAATTATAATTGACTTATGTCTATCAAGATATTATTTTAATGGATTACTCGTAATATGCAGACATGATTAAGATCGACATCGTATCCATTTCAAAAGCATTAGGGTTAATTTGAAATATCGAAATCATGGTATATAAATGGACATAATTGTATTACATAACAAAATATTCTTTATTGACTATGAATTTTATAATTTGTGAAAGTACTTGCTAAATCATAAAAAGAAAATTATTTACATTTTATCAATTCCTGGTGCTAAATACACATGGTTTTAGACTCGGTCAGAAGAATAAGTCTATAAGGCTTCTTGTGTCTTAATATACAAAGGAATAGAGAATGTAAAAACTTAACCAGACTAAATTTATATTTGTAAGAAAAGCGTATTTATTGTAATTCTTTTAACATGAAATTTCTTTCGTGCATGATTTTTTATTTATTAAATTGAAAGAATTTGTTTGTGTAAATACTTTGTTGTATTATACTTAAACTTTGACAACAGTTTAGGACATTTAATTCTATTTAGTTCTTCAGCACGATTGAGTAATAAACAGACGTCATTTTATGTAGACATTTTGCTTCTATTTCACTATTTCTAATATCTAAAACTAAATTAGCAATTTCTAATTTTGACTTGTTTATTTTTATCATACTGTAAAAAGGGATGGATACACGGCTAGCGACTCAGTTCTTTTCGGGACAAATATAATTGAATACGTAAAAATCAATAAAATTTTTATAATAGATGATGGAAATCGAAAATTATTCAGGCTTCCATTTACTTTACTTAAAACTAGTCATTGTATACCGGGTGACTGCATTTAATACTCGACTATTTTCACTAATTTAAAGTAGAGCACATCCTTAAGGTTCAGCTGGAACGACTTTAACGTTTTAACTAAATCAATGGTTTTCAATAGTTCATAAATAATGAATCTTATATATACAGGGTGCACCATTTACGATCCTCTTGCTGACGAATCTTAAATTTTGAATCGTGTCACATTATATAGGGACCTTTTCCCCTAATCAGATACTTAATTGTGACTTTCTCATATACAGGAGAAGTCAAAATAATTAACATTCGCCGCTTAATGTAGTTTCTTACAGCTAGAATTATTTCCCGAATCAGCATTACCGTAGGAGTAGTCTGTTTTCGCTATAAAGGTAGTTTTCGAATATTTTGATATACAGAGTATTTCCCACAAAGTAACCTTGTTCTGCAGTATTATAACCCGTTCGAATAAAGATAGAATTTAGACCTTGGAAGGTTAAAAACTCCGCTAGCTCAAAGAATTAATAACTCAGGGGGTGGCCCAACTATCCAACTTCTCAGATATCTGTTAAGGGCACTAAGCAATGTATTTGATAATTTGAGTATTTTTTACAGTTGTTAATTTCTAAGGTGTTTTTAAAAAGCTTTGCATTACTAGATAAGTAAAAGAACTTATTCGATAAAATCATTTAATCGAACTTAATAATGAATAATACAGAATTTATAATTTAATAAGCCATTTTAAATAAGAGAGGTTTTAAAGGTTGAAAGCGATTATTACCAACATATACAATGTACTTCGGTTGGTACAGATGAAGTCTGCGATTACTTCAATGTCAGAAGTACGGACATCGCGAGACGGCTAGCGAATCTAAATTAGCGAGCTGAAAAGTCAAAATAAATTAATGAAATAGTTCACTGGCAAAGAGTCCTCTTATAAGAAGTGGATTCCTTGCGGTAAATTATATCTGGTGTGACCTGAGCACAGACTTCAATAACAAATAAATTTTGCTTAAGGTCGTGAAGGGGACTCAAGTAAGATTAAGAATTTTAAATAACTCAATAATAACGAGCAACGGTAGAAGAGTGGTTTGATGAGATAATTTTTATTTGTTAAAGTTAAGCTAAGCCGAAAGAGTAAATTAAAAGAAAACGTTAGAAACCAATTTGGAAGAATAATCCCAATTTTGACAAATAATTAAAGATAGGTCCTACTTAATAATTAGCAGTGGACACATTGGTATTGTTGGTGTGACGGCACCGAATAATTAAAACACCATTTAGAGGATTTTTGGTTAAAACTTAGTAACGCAGAGACTGAATCGGCAAGAGATCTTTGTTGCAGTAATTCGGCCTATAAGAAAACAGATGTTAAAATTGTAACACTCGGCGACCTTAGATAATATTTAGCAACATCCGTAACGCTATCTCAATTTTTGCAGCTTACTGCGTGGTAAATTGTTTCAATTTAACTCACCAATCCTTGGCAACAACAAACACACATAACAACAATCCAATTTGACCGCTTACACTGCCATCACAAATCCTTAGGACCGCTGATTCTGTAATACAATGATTTAAAAAAAGTAATTTTGCCCATAATGGCCGAAAGATAAATTTAACTACCGAATCAGCCTGGTTCAAAACATGCTAATCGTAATTTAGGAAGTAATTCCAGATACTCGCCTGTTGAGAGTTCAGAACAGACTGACCTACGAACACTCTCCAAACGCTTCGCTGATTTGCTAACTACAGGGACGGACTCTAATAAATCTAATAAATCCATTTGTGTATCCAGGCAACTTTGTAACTTTTGTTGTTTAATACTAAATATGATACTGAAATCAAATAGAATTGGTTGTTTTAAATTGACTTAGAAATACTACGCTAGGAATTATTTATAGATATTCATTCAATGTATTATGTATAGATTAGAAGTAATTAAACAATTTCTAAATTATTATAAATTAAAAAAAATGATACAAAGGAAGTGTACACGTTACAGTATTATGCTCTAGAATAGTGGCGCCCACAATTCCTGAATTTGAGTAATTATACGGTTTTCAGCCTCGTAATTTATCGATGAACCACGCCTTGTCCCACTGTATCTTTGCCGGCCGCGGTTTAATCCTCGCCCAGTCTGCCCAGCCTCTATTTTCCATTTCAACTGTGATATCTTTCAAGCACACTTGCAAATTATGCAACAAATTTCTACAAAAGATAAAAGTGTATAGGAACCTGAGAAGGTACGAGCTAGAAGTGCAATCGAAGAGTTGAATCAGGAGGTTTCTTACAGATGACATTAGCTAGGTATCTAATGAAGTGTTACTACTTTTGGTTTTGAAAAGCCGTTGTCGTTTCTAAAACTCTCCATTTCTGTTGTGTGCTAAAAAAAAAATTTGTATGTTTACAAATTTGATATTCTATACTTCAATGATTCAATACTGAAGTTTCCTTGAAACAAATTGTAAAGGGAAAATCTTATTAAATTATAACCATTTAAAGGCTGTCCTGTGTATTTTCTCCAATTGATTATTGAGCTTTCGAAACACTTGGTACTCAGAAATCCATTTCTTTCCATGAAAACTATATTGAAATGAGGCGGATTTTTGCTGATTTTATAATATTGATCGGTTTCTCTGACATATAGATATAAAATTGTTTCTGAACTGCTTTTTCAATGATACCAAATTTAATACCGCTGGGCAGAAATGAGTGACCTGCCATCGAGAATTTCAAATATATTTTTTTACGCACAAGGGCTTGCGATAGTTTTAAAAGAGAGAAGTTCATCTTAATGTTGCGATATTTCCCAGTACACAAATCTGAAGATAAAATTATATAATTGAAGATTCATAAATCCTCCTTAATTGCTTGTAAACATAAGATTCAAGATGCCCAGGACTCCCTTCTCACTCTGCTTCATTCAGTACCTATATGTAGCAAGTGGAATCATTGTCGAAGAGGATGACAAGTTTCTATACGTATATATCTTTTTTTGTTAGTTTAAACAGCAGTTGAGTGTTTTGTGGACCACAATATATTTTAAGACCAAAAGTAGTAGCACTTTGTTAGAGACCGAACTGCTGTCATCGGTATGAACTTTCTGGCATGGACTCAATGCAATTTCTATTGTACTTCTAAGTCATACCTTTTTAGGCTCCTGTTGACTTTTTGTATTCTGTAGAAATGTGTCTCGCAACCTACAAGTGTCGTTGGAAGGACTATAAACTGTAAATTAAACTTTATTGTAAACATAGGATAATAATATCCTTCGTTCACAAGCTGTTTGTTTTTCTCAGCATACTTTTGATTTAAAGAACATACGTTTCTCTTAAACTGGAATGCATATTCATGATGCACTTTGAGTGAAATATTTTTTCTTGTGTTGTTAATCGAGTAGCAACTCTGAGCCCGTGTGTTACGATAGAAATTGATGACAGCAAAATGTACTTTTTAGCAGGAACGCGTTATGTACAATTTACAAATATTCAGTTGTAACGGTTTTTACAATAAAATTAATTAGATGACGAAGACATTTATTGAATTTAAGTAGGTAGAACGTAAATTATTAAAAAGCTTTATATTGTAACATTTACATTATCGAAATATGTATTGTACAAAACACGTAAGGTTACATTTATAAAGGAACGGTTACTGTTGATAACTACCGTGTCCTATAAAACTGGGGAACCAATACACGATTCCAGTATAAAAAGTGAATTACGCATAGAACTTGTTTTTAAATAAGAGTTTCAAATACGGCAAACTACTCTCGGAAAAGATTTTCTCAAACACTGAAGTAGATATGCCCATGTAATAAACTGAATTAATTCTCTTCGTTTAAATTTTGGTTATAATTTCTACTAAATTTCTTTGCCATAACGTACGTAAATTATCACATACCTTCCAAGACTGAATTTACAGAAGTTGTTTGTAACAGTTCATTATTATTTATTTTTTTTATAATACCTTTATACGCATATTAACTAAATATTATCAACGTGATTTTTGAATTTTTAATTATCATTCAAACTCATTTCAATTGAGCGATAAAAACTATTACAGTAACGTTTCGAAACATTTCAATTTAAAATGCCCTTAATTTTAAGACTATTGACCCTTGTTACCAAGGGATACCTTGTCAGATTATCTATAATGGTGGCAGCATCATTGATTGAATTCCAGAGATAGAGAGCAATAATTTGTAAAAAAATCACAAGCCGTATAACTATATAAATCATGTACAAGAATAGTAATTACCCTTTAGGTGTAATTATAAATAAAATACACAATTAGTCAAGATTTATCAAACAGAAATTATCTATTGGCTTTGACAAGCAATTCTGAATGCTAAAAAGTATTGAATTTTTTAAACATAAATAGTAAGCTAAATTCATTCAGTATGAATAGATGATGTAATAAATGATTTATGCGAACTTAAAAAAATGAATACTTAAATAGAAAGTTTAATATAATTAAATTTTTACAGTCGAAGAAATAAGTGAGACCAATAGATTAAAACCAATTTAGAAAACTACAAAAAAACATAGGGGATTGTTTTAAGTGGGTATTTAGGAAACCAAAATAAACGATGTTAACCAATACGTTTAGGCATGATTCTATTCTGTTTTCGGGATACTTCGGTTTCAAGGTTAAACCCATTATGTTGTCATTTGAAGCATTAATATCAAATTATGACTGAATGAATTGTTTATTTTGCCTTTTGTCAATAAGGTAACAATTAAAACATAAGCAAATTGACTGTGCTGGTCGTGACTAAAGTCTTGTCTCATTATTGTGTACATTCTTTTCATTAATTTTATTCAAAACTTAGTATTCAAGTAGATAACGTTTTGGTTTGTTAATTATTTGCAATGTTTAACAAATTTAATCATAGCGAATAATGTGGATATGATATTGGTTTATGGTTACTGTAATGGTAACGCTGTACATACATTTAATGGGTACCAAAGCCGATCCTTAAATATAACAGCAAGGTGTTTCACACTGCTTGTGCTAGTATTCGTGAGATTGAATGTTAGCAAGCGTTAGAATTGTCTTGGAAAGGGAAAGTGGCCTTAACCCTGAATTTGAAGAAAACATTCTTCATTTAACAGAAGAGAATCCGAGCTAAAGTACACAACGTACTGCAATAAAAATTCAACGTCAAAACATAGTGCTTTGGAAAACGCCTAGAGAAAAGGTGGTTTGCTTGCTTACCACATGTAAACAATCCAAAACTTCAGCGAAGTCATTCTGAATTAAGATTGCACTTTTATCAATGGCTTCGTTAAAACCAAATATTGTACAAATACATCTTATTTAACGATGAATTTCAATTCACATGCGATGTCATTAATAATTGCGATGATCAAATGAAAATTCTCATACCACAGTTAATAGATATTACCAACATCGTTTTAGTATTAATGTATGGTGTGACATGATTAACGATTAGTGATATGGTCAAATTGTATTAGATGAGAATCTTGCAGGAGAACAATATTTATAATTTTTAAGAAATATTTCAGACGAGATACCTTTGGCAATTCGATTACACTTGTACGTCCAGCATGATGGAATCCTTCATTACTTTGTTCACGGAGTATGGGATTTTCTAAATAATGAATTTCCTAATTCCTAGATTGGATGATGCCGCTCACAGAATTGGACATAAAGATCATTCGTTGATTACGGTATTTGATAATGGTTAAAATCATTAATGTACGCTACGGCGGTACAAACCAAACATGGGCAGTTCGAAAAAATTGACAATGCTGCAGGTGTAGTCAAAAATAATCGTTCAGATTTTAAACGCGCTAAGAGTTCAATAGATAGGTTTACAATGCGTTGAAGTAGGCGGTGGAATTTTTAGCAATGTTTTAACTTAAAAATGCGATGTTACATAATTATAAATAAAAATTATCTATTTGTATTTTTATTGCTTTTAGGGCAATAAACATGGTCTAACTCAAATATCTGAATACCTTTAGAATAGCTAAGAATCTGACCTAAAGATATTGGTTCATTTCGTTTATTTTGGCTTCCAAGACACTCCCTTAAAACATTCATATCTCTTCCTTCAAGGTGATGGATTGGTTTGTGCTCAAAGCCTTTTATTCTCAACAAAATTGTAGATGTAAAGTTGTTTGAATTAGTGTTCATTCAGAAAATATAACATGTTTCTGGATCTTGTTTGATCCCATCATCAGATCTAAATTAAAATTTTTAAAAAGTCATGAATTAATTAAAATCAGGATATGTAAAGAATTGTGACATGTATGTACATGTACATGAATACATGAGTACATGTCTAGTCCTCGTCTTAATTGTTATAGGTATTAAATTACTTTCATTTATTCAAATTTTATACAGTTCCAATTATAAAAGTTATTATTACAATTTCAAAAGCTTACTAAATTTATTTAATTATTATTTCAACATGCCACAATTCTTTACATATCTTGTTTTTAATTAATTCATGACTTTTTAAAAATTTTAATTTATATCTGATGCTGGGATCAATCAAGACCCCGAAACATTTACATTTTTTGAATAAATACTAATTCAAGCAACTTTACATCTATCATTTTATTGAGAATAAAGGGCTTTAAGCACAAACCAATCCATCACCTTTATCCATCATTCTCAATTTAGAGCATGGAGGCATATGAATTTGCTATTTTATCTCTTCCTTAAACATAGTGTATATTTAACCGCTCATGCTTATTCGTTCTGCGCCATCCGTAGCGACAGTTAATAATAATGTAGCCTCCATATTTATCGATATATTTAACATTGGATTCTACAATGGATATTGGAAGTTCGGAGTGAGATTAAACATCGCACGAAGATGGTATTTACTAATGCATTAAGACTGTCTATTTACTGTGTAGTGCACCAACGATATTCGAATAGCTAATACAGCATACACTAAAAGTTTTGTCCTGGCAATTGTTTTTGTTTTACATAAACGATATTATGTGACGTTTAGTTTGTGAAATGAATTCTTCGCTGTTGCAGATTAAGTTGTTTCTACCCTTCAGCGTAATACCTACCATGCATAAATTTTACCTGACTAGTAATGCAAAGAGTGGGACGTAGAGTGGTGTCTATTATGGAATTTTGATTATGAAACTACATTGTTATAAATCTAGAAAGACTTGGCGAAGATTAAATAATGAGGAGATAGTACCAGTGTTGTAAAACTGACAATCTTTTTATTACGGAACGCTCAGTACACCCAGTTGTGGAAAATGTAGGCGGTTTACTGAAAGAGAATATTTTAAACAACAACAAAATAATTAGAAATGATCAAGAAATAGATATAAATTTTATTAACATAATCGGTAATACAGTTTTACTTATCATATGACCGTATGTGAAGTTACAACTCAAGCTGTTAATTCATTCTATTTACAAGTCATTCAAAGTTGTTGTGCAACTTTATTGTTTTAAAATTGAAAATTTGAAACATCGTGCTGTAATTGAATCCTTTGTCAAAAGGTTTGGACGCAGTAGTAATTGTAATGCACCGATCAACTGTATGAACGCGTTACATATAATATATGAAGATACATAGTGCATCAGCTAGTTCAAATAAATGTTAGAGTCGGTTTTATCCCATATTAAATATTGTGTACTTTCAAAGGAAAGCAATTTTCAGGCGCCACAGGACTATTCTTTCGATATCTTGAGACGAATCGGTAACAATAATTAACTTTATTCACAGTAAATAGATAAAATGAGGGATAATCGTAGCACACCAACTAAATGGATAAATAAATGCATTAAATGTCATAAAATCAACAAATAAATGTATCACAATTGTATAAATTTAAATGGGTTACCAGTGAAAAAAAATTCAAGAAAACGAATATATACAGTAATGTAAATTTACCAAGATATTTACGTAAGCTTCCTCGTTTCCTACTCACCGCATACTATTATGTGACGGTATTAATTGAAATTACGTTACAAGAAATTTAATTAATAATTATAAATTATATTATAGGATACACCTATGCGGCCGTTCTTGAGCGGCTTACACAAGTCCAATGCCCGTTTATGTGAAAAACATCCTTTTCCAAATTGCCTGAAGTTGTGCCTGGCGGTAGCTATTAAAAGGAGAACGAAAACCAAAAGGTCTGGGTCAACTCTATACTTCCATTGTAGAGGCATATTCATAATTTAAACACTTATAAAACAATTAAAATGATTTTATTAATTAATGGTTCATTTTAGGCTTTCATGTTTTTGTTTTATACTTTTAAACCGTTGAACAAGTTTATTTAATTCCGATGGCTTTTCTATGCGGTTTGTTTAAAGAAAAAAACGTTAAAAGACAGTATTTGCTCGCGATTTCTGCAAAAGATACGAGGATAAATTGCACAGTAGAAAGGATAGTTGCTGCTTAGCCGTCGTTATTTAGGTTCTTATATTAATTCCAGAGAACGCCTTATAAAAAGCAACCTTTAATGAACTTTGGGTCAAATATGCCTAGAGACTAGTACGGTAAGTAAGGTCATAATGCAAGAGATGACGCCACCAGAATAAAATCAATATTATTTTGTTGAAACACATTCCTTTAGATGGCGTTGTGTTAATTTTCAAGAACATTTATCTACTATTTTGCAAGCCATTTAAAGATTGTATTAGTTTTGATAGAATGGAACAAGATATATCACCTTCTCACTAAACGTTATTTTTTGAATGGAAGAAAATAGAAAACAACAATAAATTAGTATGATCCACAAGTGCTTTAATGATTTTCATTGTGATCGTACAAGCGTTCTCTGTGCTGAGCTTATAACGAGCTGGAACACTTCTTGCGTCCCAGAGGTTATTAAAGATGTTAATTTTCCTGAATTAGCGAGGGGGATCCTACCTCCATACTGAAATTAATTCGGCAAAAATTCAGGAATGATTTGCAAACGTCAAAAATTGGGAAAAAGTTGTAATTTGTAGGCACCACCTTACCTTAACTGATTTTATGGTTAGAACTTCGGAAATGGGACGGTAAAGTGTCCTATTTCAAAACCGTAGGGATGTACTGCTATTATGGTATGCTCACTAGTTAATTATTTAGCGCACGCCACTGGGTAGGCGCTTCAACTCGATTCGAGGTAGACTTACAACTAAAAATGCTTTGCTCGCTTAGGTCTAACATTTTGCTATAAGAAACTGTTATTTACTACTACTAAAGTTACTTCTGACACTGAAATAACAAGATCGTCTGCTTATAATGACGATGACATAAAATAATACAGACAATACAAGAACATTTAAACGATAAATTACTTAATCAATAAAAATCCAAAATAGGGGACCCCTGGATTTTATGTCTAAAGACTATCTTAATTAATAATAACAAAATACTGGCCCTTTCTAATTGTGGCCTTAATTTACAGTAATTATCTAAATTAAATATATATTTTCGGTTTTTTGATTAAATCTCACACAGCAAGAACAAATTGTTTAGCTGCTATTTGGTTAAAGTAGGTCTCAGCGATTTATTACCACTTTACGAGAAAGGGGGTCGATTATCGTATTCCCCAGTGAATCTCCGTGACTTACAGGGTAGAAGGAAATTATCGAAAAAGTGTCACTTATTTGTACTTGTTTATATGTTATAGGTGTGTAGAATCTGGATCCCGCGATAGCTTTCACTTTCTTCCAAATTTTAGAAATTGGTGTGTTATAAGTAGGGTTTGTAACATAATCTTTCCACGAATCA
The DNA here is from genome assembly GCA_024586415.1 of Phrixothrix hirtus. Lineage (NCBI taxonomy): Eukaryota > Metazoa > Arthropoda > Insecta > Coleoptera > Phengodidae > Phrixothrix > Phrixothrix hirtus. Next base: position 692 of record JAHWXV010537726.1, on the reverse strand, counting down.
CGCTGGCTTTGATTTATGATACGCCTAGTATTTCCTCTTGTGTTGGCTGCCTTCTAAATCTGTTGAACATACTCTTCTTTACAGGTATTGGATCTCGTACAGCATTGTTCCACCATGAAACCAGGTTTTTAACCAGACAGGCTCGTGATTTAGGTATTGAATTCCTGGCAGCTCGAAGTATACGCACAGTTATTATGTCAACACTTACATCGGATTCTGTTTTTTCCAGAGTTATTGATAGCTTCTTACTATATTTAATACAATTCGTTATTGTCGTAGCACACCTTGAGCTGATTTGAAAATTTACTTTATATTTGTTAGTGTCTATCACTATGGGGAAATGATCATATATTATGTAAGTCATCAATGACTTCCCATTTTAATTTGGAAGCTAATCTTGGTGTTACACATGCTAGATCAATTGCTGAGAAGGCGTTTGATCTGGAGTTGAAAAACGTGGGTGCGGCCGTGTTTAGTAGACAAAGGTCGTTCTAATCCAACAAATTTTCAAGCCTTCGTCCAGATATGTTCGTTTCTCTTGAACCCCACGACGTATTAGGAGCATTAAAGTCACCCAGAATCACAAACGGCGTCGACAGTTGCAGAAGAAGTTTCTGTAGTTCCGCAGTTTCCCAGTTGCCGTCTGGTAGATATATATATATATATATATATATATATATATATATATATAT
>JAHWXV010537642.1:0-14094 GCA_024586415.1 Phrixothrix hirtus | reverse complement strand
AAACTGTTTAAAAAATATAGTACATTTTAAAAAATCGTTAGAGCGGATTTCGAGAAAATCGCGAAAAACCAAAATAACAAGAATAAAGTAGTACTATTCAATTTTCAGAAAGTTATTAGAGAGACCGCTTAGTTCATATAAAACAGAATTAAGTAGCTAAGAAACATACTAAGTTAAAAATAAATAGTTTGAGACGATTTTAAGAAAATCGCGAAAACCTAAAAATTCAGAAATATCTAAAAATGACAAAATAAAGTGGTACTTTCGACTCTCCAATTTCAACCAAATTCTTAATTTTGCCTCCCGGGGTAGTTACGAACTCAAAAATAAATTTTCATTTGGCTAGGACTATAAGTTTCATAGTTATTTTATTCAGAGTTAACGGGAAAGGTACTTCCGGTTACTCGATTTAAGTAAAATTTTCTGAGAAACTGTCCAGATTATATAAAACTTTAAAAAAGATAGTAAATTTTAAAAAATCGTTAGAGCCGAATTCGAGAAAATCGCGAAAAACCCAAATAACAAGAATAAAGTGGCACTTCCGGTGATCTGATTTTAATTCTGGCGGTTACGTGTATGGGTGGATAGAAATCCAAATATAAAATTTTGTTCATCTTCGACCTTTAGTTTTCGAGATATCCTGTCCGCAGGCACGGACACAGAACACAGACAGACCAATTTCTAAAAACGTGATTTTCGGATTCAGGGAACGCGAAAACGTGTATTTGCACTAAAATTTCGACATCAAAAGTTTGGGCGAACAAAATCCTTTCTCTTTTACCTATATTTCATATAGAGTGAGAGGAAGTAAAAAGCACATCAAATGTAAAGCGTCTTCGAGTTTCCCTGCTGATGAGATTTGACAAAAATCGAAACTGCAGTCCAGGTATCTCGAGGCGTTTTAATTAATGCAAACGTCCCAAAGTGTTACAAAATGTTTTATCGAACCACATATCGCTTTACAAAATTTTATTAAGATATTCACGGTTGCTATTTTCGGTACACACGTACACACAGATAGTTTGCAGAAATTGTCAAGTCAAATCAAGTCCAGTGTTACTTTTTAATGTCATTTTCACGTCTGTTTTTAATAGGGATTCATATCGGAAAGATCGTAACATGACATGCATAAAGTGTGCCGCCTTATTTTACGTGGATGTAACTTTGATAAAAAGCCGATAAGGTTGTCATTTAGGAAAATCTGGAAATTGTACATTGTTTGTGTTCTTTATTTAGCAATAACATATAAGAAGGTATAAAAATCGTCACGGCGCGGGACGCCTGCGGCGTAATCCAGACAGCACAACTGGGCATAGAAACACAAAAAGTACAATAAACTGCATCATCGTACTTTTCAATCATTCTATTTATAACTAACCGAAATTTATAAAGATTACATATAAATTAAACACATTAATAAGTATGACAAACACGTGTTGATCGTTTATATGAACAATGAAGTTCCGAAACTACTTGAAATAGTCAAGAAATTCTTAAAACTTTAACCATAAAGAGTGTAGTGATATAAAAACACGAAGTATTTGTTGGTTAATTGATAAATTAAGTAATTTCATAAATGTTTAAAGTAGATGCTGACATACCTTGAAAAATATAAATTATTCAGAAGGGCAAGTCCGGCAAATAATATAAAGCGCTCAAGTTAGTCGTTAATCGTAATAAAAACCTATCTTGCTTGTCCATATTCAGTGTGTGAAGTTAGTCCCGCATTTTTTTAAAAAATCTAATTTTTCTTGGAGTTCTGTGTAGATTGACAATAATTCCAGAGTTACTGGTGGGTTCTAGAAAAAGTTCTGGCGATTAAAGACATAAAAATGAACTTTGAAATTTTGGGGGACTAACTTCAAGCAGCCCCTCATTTGCCAAAAGTATAATTTTTATTAGAGTTCTGTATAGATTTCGAATAGTTCCAGAGTTTCTAGTATATTTTAGATGGAGATCCGCCTAAGAATATAAAAAAATCAGACTTGAATTTTCAAAAGTAGTACCTATAATCGCCTGTAACTTTTGATTTTCGATTGTACAAATTTTTATCATTAGGATTTTCGATGGAGCATCTAAGATGCTATTAAGAACTCCCAAGAGAATTGGGAGAACTCTCAAAAAATTTTTTCGTACTTTGAAATGACGTCAATACCAATAATAATTTGTAGCATTTTCAGCATAGATTCTGCACATTTTTGTCATTAAGATTTTCGATAGAGCTCGGAGGGGCTATTCAGAACTCCTACCAGAACTGCCAGAACTCTTAAAAAAAATGTTCGTAGTTTGGCATGACCAAGTCGATACCAATAATCACTCGTAACTTTTTCAGCATAGATTCTACAGAATTTTATCATTTTAATTGTCGATAGAGCGTCGCAGGGGCTATTCGGAACTCCAAGAGAACTATCAGAACTCTTAAAAAAATGTTTGGTACTTCGAAATGACAAGTCGATACCAATAATCACTTGTAACTCTTTCAGCATAGATTCTACACATTTTTGTCATTAAGATTTTCGATAGAGCTCGGAGGGGCTATTCAGAACTCCTACCAGAACTGTCAGAACTCTTAAAAAAAATGTTCATAGTTTGGAATGACCAAGTCAATGCCAATAATCACTCGTAACTTTTTCAGCATAGATTCTATAGAATTTTGTCATTATAATTTTCGATAGAGCGTCGCAGGGGCTATTCAGAACTCCAAGAGAACTGTCAAAACTCTTGAATGCCCCTCCGATACTTTATCGAAAATTATAATGAAAAAAAACTGTACGAGTGATTATTGGCATCGACTTGTCAATTCAAAGTACAAACATTTTTTTTAAGAGTTCTGACAATTCTCTTTGGAGTTTTGAATATCCCCTCCGATGCTTTATCGAAAATTATAATGAGAAAAATCTATAGAATCTATGTTAAAAAGTTACAAGTGATTATTGCTATCGACTTGGTAATTCCAAAATACGAACATTTTTTTAAAGAGTTCTGGTAGTTCCGATAAGAGTTCTGAATAACCCCTACGATGCTCCATCGAAAATTATGACAAAAATCTGTAGAATCTGTGCTGAAAAAGTGATTGGTATCGACTTGGTCATTCCAACGTACGAACTTTTTTTTAAGAGTTCTGGCAGTTCTGGTAAGAGTTCTGAATAGCCCCTCCGATGCTCCATCGAAAATTATGACAAAAACTTGTAGAATCTGTGCTGAAAAAGTTATTGGTATCGACTTGGCCATTCCAACGTACGAACTTTTTTTTAAGAGTTCTGGCAGTTCTGGTAAGAGTTCTGAATAGTCCCTCTGATGCTCTAGCGAAAATCTTAAAATAACAAAAATGTGTAGAATCTATGCTGAAAAAGTTATAAGTGATTATTATTGGTATAGACTTGTCATTTCAAAGTACGAAAAATGTTTTTAAGAGTTCTAACAGTTCTCTTGGAAGTTCTGAATAGTCCCTCAGATGCTCTATCGAAAATTCGAATGGCAAAAATCAGTACAATCAAAACTAAAATGTTACAGGCGATTATAGATACTACCTTTGAAAATTCGAGCCTGATTTTTTTTACATTCTTGGACGGAACTCCATCTAAAACATATCAGGAACTCTGGAACTATTGTCGATCTACACAGAACTCCAAGAAAATTAGATTTTTAAAAAAATGGGGGGCTAAATCACACACCAATATTTAAGGAAATAGATTTCTTAAGGGCAAGTCCAGCAAACCAAAGTGATCACTGACTATTAAAATAACGGTAGAAAACAGCTAACCATAATCAAAGCAGGCAGCATTCATGCTGTATAAAACCCTGAGGTCAACAGAAAGGATAGTTATTGAACACCCCCATACATGAGCGAAATATAAGAAAAACTCGTGCGGAGTGTTTAATACATTTAAAGAGCGAAGACAAATTTAAATTATTACCAACAAAATAATTTGAAACTTTGTAGATTTGGCGAAGGATTTAATGTAGGAACAATTGACATCCGACCCAATCGTCGGAATGTGTGGATTTGGGCGTTCTAAAAAACGTGATAGCCTACACACTTGTGATGTCCCAGAAACTATTAAAAGATATCGAAAAAAAGTTTTAAAAGTACTAAAATGTGGTATATTTGATGTTTCAAAGGAGAGCAGAGTGGGAGTAATTCCTGTCTATAGTTTTTGAAATAATTGCGCCATCTTTTAGTACTGTACAAGTTTAAACTTGAATAACGTTTGACGCGTTGGAGGTGGGGCTAAAAGCAAGCGGCGCGTGAGAGTTGCGGACTCGTCAGTAACTATGGGTCATTGGTCGGCTACACAACTCGCGTACGCGGTCGAAGTGTTTTTTCAGATTAACGATTCCATTGTAGAAGCGCGCCGAAATTTTTATGCCCAAATTTTTTCCATATGAAGAGACCGTGATGTTGGACGAGTTTTTGAGCCGTTTTAAAGATTTGAATAATCGGTCTTACTTCCAGCAGGATGGGACAACAGCCCATACTTCCAAAATGTCCATGAAGAATAAAAATTTTTCCGAACAAAGTAATCGGTAAGTTTGGAAACATACACTAGTTCCCAAGATCACCGCGAGACTTTTTCTTATGAGGCTAATTAAAAACAATCGTTTATAGTGATGCTCCGAGGACAGGCCACGATGTTCAACAATTCGTCCGGATTTTGTGCACGCGTTGGACCTTAGAGTGCATTCGTCAAAACTGACGTCACTTGGATGGTGTAATCTTTAAAACCTAAAATCTGCATGTTTTCATTATCTAATAAGTAAATAATTATCTCGTATTAAAATATTTTTTTATTTAGTTTTAAAAATGTAAAACCCTAGCGAACTTGTTAACTTTTAAAACTAGTAAAAATGTGTCTTAACTTTTTTCAGCACCTTCAGTTGCTTTTGGGTTATTAGTACAACTATGTAGATGTAGCACATTCTTTAGCGACTCCAATCCTCATATACCTTCCTAAAAATCCACGAATCTTCAAACTTTTTTTGAATTTGCTCGTTGCCGGTGCTCCCTAGTGAATTCAACACTAAATTTATTGAAATAAATATTTAAAATCATTTCTATGAGAACAAGCGAAATCCGTATAGATTAATGTCAGAATACATTAAACTATTTAATCATTTTGATTTTAATTATATTGTTAAGTGTTTATTTGAATTACAAGCGTATTGCATGAATAATCTTAAATAATAAATAGATACTGACTAATCTGTATCACACATACATAGTTAAAACTGTATTTGCGATTAATTAAATGTTTTACGGTTATTAGTAAGTAAATTTACATTTTAGATCTCCTTTAATACGCATACGTCTCATCAAAGTTCAAGCAAATGAATTTCGAAACATTGTTATTAGATTTAATTTAATGCAAGGGCGCTAAACTAAGATTATTAAAAGTGAATAATAGGTGTACACGTCTAGTGTTTCGCTTAATGGCTAATTTGATAAGTAAAAGAAGTACCTAATGATAGTAAGAGTTCTAAGTGAAATTTAAAAATGACTACATGAGCGACGTCTACATATTTATTATTATATGTGTATAAGAAATTTCCTATTTAATAATAATTGAAACACGCAATCTTTCTTCTGCCTGCCATTTTAAATTAATTTTACTATTTATATGTATTATTTGATATGCATGCAATCACGTTCAGTTTGGCGGACAGCTATTGGCAACTATGATGAAGCACGAGCACAAAGCACAAAATCAACATTTTGATTTAATTGCTGATTTTATAATTTGTTATTTACAATAAACGAAATTTTTTTATATAAAAGTTGTTATGTGTTTCTACATAAAAACAAATAAGGACTTAGAGAAACAGAAAACTTTGCAGGTGTAAAGATTAACTCAAGGTTACACAATAACAGAGCCAGGTAGAAATAAAGTACTTTGTCATTTAACATTTGTAGTTTCGGCAATCGTTTTTAAATAAAAAAATTGCTCCGCTCGACAATCAAAATACTAATTTGATAGCGACACGTCGAAAACAGCACTTTGATTATGAGCGATGCTCAAAACATCTGCGGCATTGAGTTAGAAAAAAAAACGGAGAGTATTTGTGGCGAAAAAGTTTTACCAGTTTTTCTTCACACAGAGTTAATGAAAACGGATAAAATCGCAGGGAAATATCGAAGATACGGAAGAATTAGTTTATTAGTGGCAACCACCGATAATAACAATGAATAAGAGTGACATCTTTTATAGTGGTATCTAAACGTCTGTAAGCAACTATTTATTTATTTTATACCATTATTACCATCATGCACCTTTATCTTTCGCCAAATTGTTGCCGTTTTTCTGCAATGCTGCGCTTAGTATTCTAAAAATATATTACTTAGAAAAGCGTCAAGAAGCTATAAACTATGACACCTAAATAAATAGAGAAAAAATCATATACAGAGAGAAGAGAAGGGGATTGAGAAAAATGTTCAAGTATTTTCGTATGCACTTGAAGATGACATCTGGATTGAAACGTGAAAGGAAAACATCAAAGACAACCACCTGACCTTTTCAAAGTATTCGCAAAATAGATGCCTAGATTTTTTTCACTTGCACAACGAAACCTAGATCTTTTGGACAAATTTATAACAGACCAAACATGAGTTCGTTACTGCTTTAGAAGAGCAACTCATGAGTTCCGACTTTTAGATTTCATCAAGTAATCTTTAGTCTATAAATGTGATTTGAAATTGTGCTCGCCCTCTCACCGATCCAGTCCGTACATTGAATACCTCTGGTCTGATTTCGAACAAAACAAAAATATTCGGGAACTTCAAGATGCTTAACTTAGGAAAATAGGGTATATCGCTGTTCAAAACTATATTTTCCCAAGACGAACCGAGAGGGTTCAATTTCTTAAATTTAGAATCTTGGGACTATACGTTTTCGAGCCAAAAAAAAATGATGACGTTGAGAAGTTACGAAGTGCCCTAAAAGATGACTAAGTAATTCCAAAATTCAAAACCTTAAGGGACTTTGCCCCATCATCTGCACTAGAAGATGGTATTTGGGTTCAAACGTGAACGAGAGAACATTGAAGGCATTCTCTTGGCTTTTCAAAAGTAATCGGAAAATGTATGTGAAGTTTCGTTACACTGAAGAACAAAACCTCGAGTTTTTGGACAAATTTATGATAACATGAAGATTGCAGACAATATTTTCTAGATTTTCTCAACTAATATCTAGATAGTCCACAAGTATGATTTGAAATTGTGAACCTCTCCCAATCCTGATCTATCACCTGATTTTGAACAAAATCATTCGAGCGTTTAAAGATTAGAGGATTTTGTCTTCAGAAGAAATAATTTTGAATTGTGACATTCCATCATTCTCTAAATGTGGCGCTTTGAAATACCAATGTTTTCGATGTTGACAATCTAGAAAGCGCACTGCAGAATCACCTAGTAACTGCCTAAAAGAAAAACAAGAAGAAGATAATTTTGAAGACATCTTCCACAGCGTTAATAATTCAGAACAAAAATTGATATCAATATCAACCCACGCGTTTGGGCACATGGACGAAACTTGGTGCTTGTGGATCCATTTCCAATAGTAGATCGAGCATGTTGGTTCACTAGGTCTTATGATAACGCAAATATGTTCAAAAAGTTATGACGTTTGTTTTCTCGGTTTCCTCAACCTGTTCATTCAATCTTAATTCATAAATATAATTTGAAATTATGCGTACCCCCCCCCCCTCCCAATCTAATTCCTATATTTAGCAACGTACATTTGATTTTGAACGAAAACAAAACATTTCGCGTATAAAGATGAGTTCTGGTTTTGCGAAAATAGAATTTTGAATTACTCTATCCCCTCACCCCAATCCCTAAATTTAGCACCTAGCTACTTTTTATGTTTTGGAACCAAAGATACCGTTGTTAAGCTATGCCATAAAGATTAACCAAATAAATCGGATGATCTAAAACACACTTCACGATTTTCCATACACGAAACCAAACGTCAAAGTTTTGGACAAGACCTAACGTGGGTACACAATAATCTAAGCCGAACGTAAACAATTATTCAACAAAGTGATGACTTCCGCTTTGTATGATTTAAAGATATGCTACCCTCCCCCTTCCCCTAATTTCGATCAAAAAACATTTGGGGGGATAAACACAAGATGCGTATGTTTTAAGAAAATATGATTTTTAATTGCGAGATCACCATGCCATTCCCCAAATAGCACCTTAGGCCATATACGATCGTTGAAAAGTTTGTCTTAGAAAATGTTAAGGTAACTCCATAAGTATTGCCAAAAGATCTTACGGATATTCACCCCACACTATGCATTTGAAGGATGCCTCAATTTTTAATATCCTTGTTTAAACAGGAACCAGCTTTTAGTCAATGTCAATGCAAATCCTGATTATTTTGACAGAATTGTATTTAGCAAACAAGCAAATATGGAGAGAGAGCATTCCAGCTTCGAATGTTCAAGTGTAGATTTTTACAAGGAAGGGATTGTGAAGCTGAAAAATCAAGTGCATCATTTCACAGGAAGATCTAAAACTCTGTTTAGAATTTCATACTTGAAACAATAGTAGTTCTTGGAAAACGACAAAATTTTTCCCATCGATATTGCATGACATTTTGCTTGTGTAAAGATTTCGGCCAATGGGCGTTGAAAATGTCGCTATCACACACGCTAGTTGCTAGCCTATGCGGATGAAGATTCCAGCAGATATTTTGATAGAATTGACCAATATGGATAAATTTTCGGTTCGTTACTACGATCCTGCCATCAAACAACCCAGTGGACTTATTATAAGGCCAAAGTGCAGACGTCTACAAAGAGGCGCTAAAATGTAGAAAACAATCATTTACAAGTTTCGAAATTATGTATTCAACATCTTCTCCTCTGAGCTCCACACATGAGACTTCTATAAGAACAGGAGTTAAAATCTATGGAGGAAGTGCCTCGATTTGGCAGGAGACTACAAAAAGACGACCTAAAATGTAGTTAGAACTTCTTCTTAAAATATTAGTCGTTCTTAAAACCGGCAAATTTTTTTCTAATTGACTACCCATAAGACTCCAGTCCAACGGCTGCCTCGAATATTGAGACTGTTATTACGTGACATTTTGGACAGTACAGATACATACACAGAATTGTCACAATGAACAAAAGTTGGGTGCATCGGTGTAATCTAGTCGCCAATTAAGCCAGAATGGAGAAACGGTATTCCACCGTCGTGTTAGAACGCCAAGTGTGGACTTCCATAAGTAAAGGGTTAGGAAGTTGAAAAATCTGTGGATTGAGTCATGATTTGATAGGAGATCACATAAACAAGACCTACAATGTGTTTAGAATTCCAGACTTAAGATATTAGTATTTCTCGAAAATAGCACGTTTTTCCTAATACTGCACGACATATTGGTTATGATGGATGACTTGTACAAACAGAATCGAGTGATATCTATCTAAGTTTTGATTCATGCCGATGCTTATTATGACAACTATTTTGCCAAACTTGTGACTATGGATGAAGGTTGCATTTATCACTATGATTCATCCACCAAGCAACGCATTTCAACCTCATGGTTAGGTCGCCAAAATTCGGACATGTATAAGGAAGGTATTATGAAGCTGGTAGGAGACTTCCAATTGATCCTACCTGATATTTTGTTCATGAATTAAGTTTTAAACAGATGAGTCCTCGAATGTTGATACTTCTGAAGAGTGAACATTTGTCGAGAGTTTTTGGTGCTTGCTGATGCAGATCCTGACGTTCATATACGAAAGTTGAATTTATTACTATAATTTTGACATCAAACAAGCCAATGTAGATGCGTCGCATTCCAATATCATCACGGAGAAAGTACAGACTTAGGTAAGGAAGAGATGATGAAGCTGAAACATCAATCGGATGAACGCCTTGATTTGAAAGAATTACGCATTTTGCTTGTGACCAAAGTCTCAGCCCGATAGATGCTTGTCCAAACAGAATCGAGTAAACATTTGTTATCAACTTTTCGGCCCGAGTAGACGAGATACCAACAACTATTTCGATTAAATCGTCAGAATGAATCAAAGTTAGGTTTATCACTAAGGCTTGGTAGTAAACAAGCCAGCAAGGAGTGGTGGTATTCCGACTTTGTAGTTACAGACCTGGCTTCCATTATGAGGAAAGAATTATGAACCTGAAACATCGATGGGCCGTATCTTAATTTGTTAAAAAAGGTACCAACAGAAGAACCAAGATGTGTTTACAAATTTAGACTTGCCGCTTAGTAATTCTCGAAAATCGCAAAATTGTTTCCGAAAAACATCGCATGATATTTTACTTATAGATAAGATCTCAGCCCGATAAGTGCTTAGAATGTTGGCATTCTTGCACAAATATTTGAGGTGAGTTATTATCTCGTCTCGATGCAGATTCAGGCGATTTTGACACAATTGCAACTGTGAACAAAAGTTGGGTCTGTTACGTGGTCCTTCCATCAAACAAATCGGCGTGAAGTGACATTTTAATCGCACGATTAAAAGGCCAAATTGCTGATTTCAAAAGGAAAAGATTGTAGTGTCTCTATTTGGCAAGCGACTACAAAAGGAAGACCCATGATGTGTTTAAATTTCGAAATTTCAAAAACGAAAAATTTTTCCCCCATTTTCCTTATAACCATGAGTTCGCTAGCGTCAGAAAAACGCAGAAAATAATTTCTTCAAGCCATGGTTTCTGGTATCTAGGGTTTTCGGCACATAATCTTTATCCAAAGTTTTGAAATATGATTTTGACTTACACTTTCTACCGTGGGTTAAAATCCCGAAGATTTGGTACCTTACGACTTCCACTTGCTTTCAAACCAAATATAACATTGGCGTAGTTGAAAATGAGACATCAAGTCTAGCAAATATGATTCAGAATTACGACCCTCTCCCCCCACAATCTCTACACTTTGCATCCCTGGACTTGCATTTATTTACGTCTATGAAATTAGCACCCCAATCTGATCTTCTGATAAGAGTTCCGACAAATTTTAACTTAGAACAGAAGTACCTTATAGTATTTAAAAAGTTCTGGCCATTTACAATAAAAACATTGTGCTTCAAATTTGGGGTGCTAATATCGCACCGTACCCCAACATTCAAATAGTTGTGAGATAAGTTATCTGTAGAGGTTCCTATACTAAGGAGTACTTTATACTTTTTTTATAGAGTTCTGATATTACTAATAAAAAATAGAACAACTTAAATTCTTGTTATTCAAAAACTGGGAGTTCTAGATCTTAAACGACAAGATACACAAAAGTTACATAAACCTTTAATTTTGCAACAATCTGACGATATCCTAAAAATTGAAAATTAAAAATTCCAGTAGTGCTGATCCGAATTCTGACCCTAGAACGACGGGTTTATACAACTCATTCTAATAAAATTGTCGTTAAGGTCAACGAAAAAAGTTCGATAAACTTCTAATTTTGCAAAAATCCGATAATTTCCCAAAAATTTGGAAGTTTCAGTAGTGCTGATCATAGTTCCGGATCTAAATAGATGAGATCTACAATTTTTTGTTATAGAATTTTCCTGTAAAATTAATAGAAAAAAAGTTATATTAAGCAAAAGTTTGACAAAAGCCACCAAAAGTTGAAAATTGCAAGTTCCAATAGTTCTGAATAGTTCTGTTTCACATGAAATAGACTTCAATTTTTAGGTCGTCGGCAGATTTTTGCGAAGTTAAAGTTTATGTAACTCGCTTTCTGTCTATAGAAAGAAAGTTACATAAACTTTTAACTTCGCAAAAATCTGCCGACGACCTAAAAATTGAAAGTTCCAGTAGTTCTGATCAGAATTCTAAATATAAAACGACGAGATCTTTTATAACAAAAGTTGTAAATCTCGTCGTTCTAGATTCAGAACTAGTGAATCTTTCCATTTCTCAATTTTTACGACATCGTCAGGATTTTGCAAAATTAAAAGTTGATGTAACTTTCTTTCTGTTGGCTTTTTGAAAAAACTTCATGTGGAACAGTTACAGATTCCATTGATCTCTATTGGAACTTTCAATTTTCAACTTTTTGCAAATTTTATCAAACTTTGCTTAATATAACTTTTTTCTATTGATTTTACAGGATAATTTTATCACAAAAAGTTGTATCATGTGTTAGATCCATAACTCTGATCAGAACCACTGAATCTTCCTATTTTTCAATTTTCAGGACATCGTCAGGTTTTTGCAAAATTAAAAGTTTTAACTTTCCTTTTGTTGACTTTTTGAAAAAACTTCATGTGAAATAGTTACAAATTCCATTGATCTCCATTCAGAACACCGACTAGAACTACTAGAACTTCCAATTTTGAATATTTTACGGACTTTGTCAAACTTTTGTTTAATATAACTTTTTTTTATTGACTACGGGAAAATGTTATATAAAAAAGTTGTAAATCTTGTCGTTTTGGATCCAGAATTCTGATCAGAACTACTGGAACTTTAAATTTTTCAATTTTTTAGCATCATCAGGTTTTTGCAAAATTAAAAGTTTCTGTAACTTTTGGAAAAAACTTCATGTGAAATAGTTACAAATTCCATTGATCATTATCCAGAATTCTGACTAGAACTACTAGAACTTCCAATTTTCAATTTTTTACGGACTTTGTCAAACTTTTGTTTAATATAACTTTTTTTTTATTGACTACGGGAAAATATTATATAAAAAAGTTGTAAATCTTGTCGTTTTGGATCCAGAATTCTGATCAGAACTACTGAAACTTTAAATTTTTCAATTTTTTAGGACATCGTCAGGTTTTTGCAAAATTAAATGATTCTGTAACTTTTTGAAAAAACTTCATGTAAAATAGTTACAAATTCCATTGATATCTATCCAGAACTCCGACTAGAACTACTAGAACTTTCAATTTTCAATTTTTTACGGACTTTGTCAAACTTTTGTTTAATATAACTTTTTTTATTGACTACAGAAAAATTTTATATAAAAAAGTTATAAATCTTGTCGTTTTGAATCCAGAACTCTGAACAAAACTACTGGAACTTCAAAATTTTTCAATTTCTTAGGACATGGTCAGGTTTTTGCAAAATTAAAAGTTACTGTAATTTTCTTTCTGTTGACTTTATGAAAAATTTCATGTGAAACAGTTACAGATTCCAATGATCACCATCCAGAACTCCGACTAGAACTACTGGAACTTTCAATTTTCTACTTTTTGTGGCCTTCTGTCGAACTTTTACTTAAAATAACTGTTTTTTAATGACTTTGGGAGGAAATTTTATAACAAAAAGTTGTCGATCCCGTTGTTTTAGAACCAAAACTCTGATTAGAACTACTAGAACTTTCAATTTTTTAGGTCATCGTCAAACTTTTGCAAAATTAAAGGTTTATGTAATTTTCTTTTGTATTGACTTTAGGAAAAACTTCATATTAAACAGTTATAGATTCCGTTGATTTCTATCGTGAACTTCGACCACAACAGTTGTAGATCTCGTTGTTTTAGATCCATAACACTGATCAGAATTAGTGTAACTTTCAATTTTTTAGGTCATCGTCAAATTTTTGCAAAATTAAAGGTTTATATAACTTTCTTTTTGGAAACTTCATATTAAACAGTTATAGATTCCACTGATTTCTATCCAGAACCTCGACCAGAACTACTGGAACTTTCAATTTTCAATCTTTTGCGGACTCTATCAAACTTTTGCTTAATATAACTTTCTTTCTATTGACTTCACAGGAAAGTTTTATAACAAAAGTTTTAGATCTCGTCAATTTATGTCTCGAAATCTGATCAGAACTACTGGAACTTTCAATTTTCTAGGACTTCGTCAGATTTTTGTAAAATTAAAGGTTTATGTAACTTTATATCTGTTGACTTTAGGGAAAAACTTCACATGAAACAGTTATAGGTTCCATTGATTTCTATGCAGAACTCCGACCAGAACTACTAGAACTTTTAATATTCAACTTTTTATGGCCGCTGTCAAACTTTTGCTTAATATAACTTTCTTTCTATCGACTTTATACAAAAATTCTATAACAAAAAATCTGGTGTGAGACAACACACGACTTTCTCTTACACATTTTAAATTTAATTTGAATTTATTGATGTTAATGACTTTCCTATCCACCTAAATTG
>JAHWXV010537633.1:0-14869 GCA_024586415.1 Phrixothrix hirtus | reverse complement strand
GTAATTGAAAATAAACCATTGCCACAATTAACCAAATTGAGTAAAACCCTAGACAAATTAAAATAATACGATCCTTTATTATTAATAATGACCAAGGTAATAAAAAATTATTCGTAATCAAAAAACTAATGTTACACTATGAAACGCCTAGGTTTACAGTTTTCTTTTTCTTTTTAAAGATGTCATATATGTTTATATGTTATTAATATTTTTATTGTCCTGTGATTGGAATTTACTTTCTGTTGGACAATATATTCATTTATATAGTACTTTTTAAGTTATTTGATGTAGTTTTTGTTTCATTAAATCGGATAATAAATATCGAAGCTATACCATTGTCCATTTATGAAACAGCCTGTATATAATAATTCTACATAGATTTAGGTATTTAGCGTTTATTTGCATTATTAGTGGTAGCAATGGAGTGTGTGAAATCATCGTAATGGATGTGTTTACACATCGTTGACAGCATAGATAAATTCGAGAATAAATTATGGTCAGCAGTGTATAAACTAATTGGTTTGGAGGTAGTCGAAGAAAAAACGTATTTTTTGAAGAAACTGATTTTTTGAGGAACTTCGATTTAATGAATACTTGTTACCGATTCGTTTCCTAGATTAATAAAAGATTTCAAATAATATGCAAGAAACAAGCTCATTTATAATCTTAAGTAAATATCTTGTACATAATTAGACTTGTTGTTCCCTAATAAAAACTAGCTGAAAACAAGTTGTGCATGTAGCATATTTTAAAACTTCATGTGAGAATTTGTACAAGTTCGTTGTTATGATAATTCTAAATTAGTTACATAAATAACTAACATGTAACAGAACTAAATTATAAAATAAATGCTTCCAATAAAATCGGAATTGTTAACGAAATACATAAATAACCTAAGCACTGTTGAAATAGTTATTGAAATTCGGAAATGTATTGTGGAAATGCGGAAATGGAAAATAATTTCTCGGCAATTGAAAGAAATACGGCAATAAAAGAATAACATTACGGAAACTGGGTAATGGTGTACAAAATGTAGATAGTGGTTACCTCCTCGGTTTTCCACAAGATCTGCAAAATATGCGTCGACGGTGGCCTTGACTTCTTCATCTCCTGAATATATTTTTCCACCGCGAAATACTTTTAAGTTAAAAAACAGATGGAAGTCAGAGGGAGTCAAATCAGGAGAATAATGTGGTGTGGAAACAAATCATACTTCAATTTCTTGATTTTATTTATTACAATTGAACTAACGGCGCGCAGTGTATTATTTTGATGAAAAGTAGTATTTTTACGAGCTAATGCCGGTCGTTTTTCACAAGTATTCACAAGTATCCTGATGCGCATAGTGTTACCATTTATCGTTTTTCCCATCGCGAAATAGTTACATTCCCTTCATTACAGAAAACTGAAGGCATTACCTTACCAGCTGATTTATAGCCATGGTTATCTTTGGAGCGGTACTGCAAGATTCAACTCAATTATTCAGCTTAAGTTGTTTCAGGGGTATACTGATGAACCCAGGTTTATGTTGGTGGCGATAATTCGACGCACAAAATCAAAACAACATTTCTTCAAACGGTTGAAACACTCTTGTAGCATTTGCACATGAAGTCGTTTATGATGGACTGGAGGTAAACGCTGCACCCATCATGGGCAGAGGTTTTTCATACATAATTCCGCACGTAAAAAGTTGACCACTCACTCTCTTGAAATGCCAACAGCATCAGCTATTTCAAATAATTTTAATCGTCTGTCCTGCACTGGACTTTTATAACCATTTCTTCATTGAGACGCTTCTTCGTCGTATAGGCAGTATTCATATGGAATGCTTATACGATTGCGTTTAAATTCAGCTATATAGTTTTTAACAGCGGCATAGGATGGCGCATTTTCGCCCGATACATCTTGCGTTTCTACACCTTTCAGTCCTTTAATTTGAAAAATTGTTGTATATCAGCATGATGTTCAATATTTTCTATTATGAAATACACTACAAATACGTTTACTTTAAATAACTGCTGACAACAAGAGATTTCACAGATGCATTATATGTTGTTTGTTTAAACAGTGAAGGCTTTATGTTTAGAATGGTACATAGATTGAAGAATATACGCGCCATTTTGTCGGAGGCTAGTTAATTACAATTCCGCCCTTATAATTAATAATTTTGTAGTTGTATTCTGTAAAAGGCCAAAATAATTGCTCGAAATTTAAATTTTTAATATAAATTGAATAAACTAAATAATTTACATTTAATTTTTGAAATTTGCTATTATGAAGAGCTTTCCTTCTCTGCAGTGGCAAATAAATTTCTATCAATCAATAGTCGTTAATCGTGTATCCACCGAGCCATATACCTTAAAGTTAGTATATCGACAACACACGGTGCAATAATTTTAAGATGCTTTCCTGTATGTTTGATAACGCTGTTAGTGACTTTAATGCAGCTTTTACGTATTACATACGAATAATCATTTAAATATTTTGGGTTATCTTGTAGTTAGTTGTACAATAATATTTACAAGCAATAAGCTGAATTACCTTAATAATAATTTAAAACATATTGTTGGAAATATATATTTTTTCAATTTAGGTTTAGATAAGCATATTCGACATGCCTGAGTAAACCGTTCGTTGCCGTGATAATTGTTTTAATGTACATAATTCGCTAGTTTGTTCTACGCATTTCGATCAAAAAGACCATGTACATGATGTACATCACTAATTAAAAAACTATCTTACGTATATTCCTATAATGAAATCGTTCAGATGACACATTGCATATTATTAAAAATGCAGTTGGATTCAGATAATTACATGGACGAAAAATACAAAGATATGCTTAAATCTATTCTAATTCGGGATCCCTTGTTTCCATCATTTATTATTCATTCGTTAACATTCAAATTTATTACAGTTACTAACAAATGTTAACATATCATCTTGTTAAAAGTAGGTACTTCATACTATTGTTAAAATCAGTTCTAACGTTCTGTTTAAAAGGAGCGATCAATATATTTTACTTTGGTGGGACCCTGATAGTTGTAGCTAGTAAATGCAGAATGCCTTTAGAAATAGCAGACTATTAATTGAAATACGAAAGACACTTACTGATGGAAGATAACAACCAAGTTATACAGTTACTTTGATGGAATTACCGGCCCAGGCTTTGACAAATCGTACTTGAAAGCTTGTTTGTACAAAGCGAAACGACCCAATAGAAGATTTTCCTGGAGGATTAACGTCAAATTTCCATGAATTTGGCCATATAAAATTACAAAATTTGACATAAACTCAATTTACCTGTTGCGCGGTGTTTAAAATCACGTTCGCCTAACTTGACGCGAAGATAATTAATGTTTTTCCTGTAAGAAGGTAGCTTCAAGATTGCCGTGGAAACCTTTCAGGGAATTCGTGGAGGGTTTATTGTGTTCTAACTTTGTTGAGTATATCCATTATTGTAGCGAAGTCAACCGAATCCTATTCTGACGTGATAACCCAGGGCAGTCTCATATGTATAGATTTTGTTATTTTGTAACAACATTATATTTAAAATGTCTTTGAAGACCTCTACGAGTTTAATTAGTTCTACAAATAGAAATGCTTGTAATCTTTGTTCCGTCAAATATATCATCTTTTGGACATTCTTAAATATGCAATAAAAGGCATACGTTAAATTCATATACAGGGTGTTCGTAAATTTTTAGTCGATGTTTGATTTCCAATTTGTTTAAGCGCTCTTACACACTAAAAATAGAAAAGCACACCGTACGCTATATATTATCACTTTAAAAGCCCTTCATTAAAACAACCGTTGAAAAGATCATTTTCCAATGAAGACCTATAATGTTCATTCATGTCTGATAAATCTTGGTTTTGCTAGATAGTACATCTTCACTTCCATCGCTATTATTTGTAAAGCATTTTCAAACGCCTTTTTTTTCGATTCGGTTAACATTTTACTCTGCGGCTTTAATCTACCTTTTTCTTTTCTTCCTGATACTATAGAAGAGTGATAATAAGCCAAAAATCAGTTATTGCATCGTTTTCTCAATTTATATTATTGACAATATCCAGGACTTATAATTAGCTCGTTAACTTACCATTAGCAACACACTAGATTTTTATTACCGTGATATCATGATAGATTTTATTTTTAAATATATGGTTTGGGGATTTTATTGAAAACAGAATTACGTTAATTTTAAGGATGAATTTCAACAAACTTGTTACAAAAATCCGCCGTCTTAAATTTGAACTAATAATAATAGTAATCGCCTTTATTATCTTTATATATGAATATATTATATATAAATATAAATGTAATAAAATTTGATGTACATATTGCATCTTACTATAGCAGGTTATGAATGACTGAATTTAATCATTGGCTGCTCTTACACCCAAATATTCATAACAAGAGAGAATAAAAGAGAAAAATAAATTAAACGATTCTTAGTTTGTTCGCACCTGTAAACCATCCTACATACTTAAATTTAGGAGATAATTTTTATACTGAACATAAAGGGTATTTATTTGGCATTACTTAAAGTGGGTTTCAAGATCATTAAACAGTTTAATAGCATTGTATGGTGAGCATGTCTTGGTGTCACCGGTGTAATTTATGGAGCGCACTTCGAAACACGAGTTTCTCTTTTAGATAGAACGGTATATATGATTTAATTAATTTTGTTATAAAAAGAACAAAATGTTACTTAAATGCGTCCTTTATTTTTAGCCAAGATCATTGCATTTTAAAGTTACATGATGGTACTTACTGAAATTATGAACAAATCCCCATCTAAATCAAAATTCGTTTAGAAAACGATCTTTCCAATTCATTTTTATGAATCTTTAAACTCTGTTTTGGACAAAAGAATTATTGGGCTACTCCGAATTGTCTGTACAAAATCTCATATATCATACATACTATCTCGTATAAACGAACTTTTTCAGAACTTTTTTCGTAAAATTCATTTAGTATTTGGAAACTTGCATACAAAAATGTCAATTTTGACAAGTTTTTAATTTGTGGTAGAAGCTATAACGTAGTGACAAGCTGAGTAATTTTACAACTGATCTACAAAATAGTTATCCACATTACTAGGTGGATACAAATAATTCAATGGTCAACTTCCTTTCCTTGGTAATTTTATTTCGTATTCATGTTTTTTTCCTTTTTAAACCAGATAGTGTTGCCCGAAGATTTCAGCTCTTCAGTGCTAACAGGCTTCAGTTATATTATCTCCGGTTTTCTTAAAATTTAGCAGTCTTATTTTTAATGTTTAAAAGAAACCACCTAAACAAATTCATTCCTGATCTCTAAATAATTATTTCGAATTAATAGTATATTATGATGCAAGTGTATAAGCCAGCCTTTAAAGCACGCGCTTACGCGTCATGCCCTTAACTTTGCAAATGCTTTAAAGGTACTTATACACGTATATCATGCGCTATTTCTTATTATACCAGCATAATTATTTGCCAAATAAGAGAAATATTATTAAACATTTAAATTATACCAATGTCACCTTTAATTAGAAGTAGGCCACCTGATATTTTCACAAACAATCTTGTTTGACAGTTATGTTAAATTGAATACAAACAACGTAGAAATTTCACCTGAAATCGAAAAGTTAGTCGCCGAGACTGAGTTAAAAAGGTAATTCCTACTAAATCCAGAGATGTCTATTTTAAAGAACATGTAAAGTTATTTCTGTGGTTGAAGAAGAAATAAAGTCAAGTTATTAATGAATCAGTATTAGCATATACGAGGGCGGTCTGATAAATGGCCGGTTTGAACATGAGAACACAACTTTTTCTTCAAAATTTTACTTTTTTTCTAGACATAGTCTCTTTTTAGCTCGATACACTTAATCCGACGTTTTTCCAATTTCCTTAGGCCATCTTTGTAGTACGATTTATTAAGTTCTCGGAAGTATGCATCAGTTTCCCATTCAACTTCCCCATTTGATTTGAATCCCCTTCCACCAAGCCATTTTTTCAGGTTTGGAACAGGATGTAATCACAGGGAGCTAAATTAGGAAAATATAGTGGATGCGAAAGCAACTCGTAACGTAGTTCATCCAATTTTTGTTGAGTTTTCCATGATGTGTGAGCTGGTGCGTTGTGATGATGAAAAGCACCTTCTTTTATGCCAAATATGGTCGTTTTTTCTTTATTTCAACGTTCAATCGGTCCAGTAATACCACATAATAATATCTTGTGATTGTTTTTTGCGTTTTAAGATAGTTGATGAGTCGTACACCTTGTTCATCTCAAAATAACAGTCAAAGAAATCTTTACAGCTGATGCAACCACTTTTGCTTTCTTTAGTGCACTTTAACCAGCTGTAACCCATTCTTTTGATTGTTTTTTGTTTCAGATGTGCAGTAGTATGCAAAAGTTCATTTGCGTTACGTTGAAATATCACCAAACATTGCTTTGAAATGACCACATGATTGCGTTTTTGCTCGATTGTCAACAAATGCGGCACCCATCTTGCCGACAGCTTTTTCATGTGTAAATGTTCATGCAAAATGTTACCCACGTGTTCTTTTGAGACATATGCGATGTTAGTTATCTCACGCACTTTCACTCGTAGATATTCCAAAGCGATATCATGAATTTTATCAATAATTTCTTTGGTCGTCACTTCGGTTGGTCGACTTGAACGATGTTCATCAATTGTGCTTGTACAGCACGTTTGAATTCTGAAAACCAATAAATCACAGTTGAATTCGCTGGAGCAGATGTACCATAATATTTATCAGGCTTTTTTTTTGTTTTTTTTCGGCATTTCCACCCAAAAAAATAATGCTTAATCAATGCACGAAATTCGTTTTTATCCGTTATTTTAACACAATCACAAGTTGTTCGCTTTTTATGGCTATCAGACATAAATTAAATGACATATAGCGCTAAAAATTTACATGCAGTCTATTAACAGATTATATTTGACAAAAATGATATACATTCAGTGATCAGTGGGGCCATCTCTTGGAAACCGGCTAATTATCAGACCGTCCACGTATGATAAGTAATGCGTGAAACCGTTGCCTAGTAACCTTTAAAGCACGGCGTGTTTTAAAAGCCGTTTTATGCACGCTGCTAGGGCTTATAAACAACGATTACAATACGGGTATGATAAAATAGGAATTTATGTATTAAGAGCATAATCTAGGAGATTATGACTCGAGGGCATGTTTAAAGCCTGGCGAACGAGGGCTTTTTTTTCCCGAGAGCCATAATCGATAATTATGCCCGTGGTACATACAATGTTTTATTCTATTTCAGCTTTTAAAAGATATGAATGGGTATTTGCGGCGAAATTGTGTAAATTTTGTCGATGTGAACATTAGTGTTGTATAGATATTCGATTATGTATTTTGACGTTGTTAGGGTTACCACCATGGATATTGTTTGTTTATTAAACAACTCATTTTTGCAAAATGCTTAACGTAGAAGTTGAAAACTTGCATTCCACTCTAATTTTAAGTTTAATAAATAATTTATGCAATCGTTACCTACCAACTTCTTGACAATTTTGTGCCATAAAGGTCGAATTATGCCCGCATTTGCGGGCCTATAAAGACGATTGTGATTGATAAATAGAATAAAAGTAATTATTGTTTCCAATTCGGAACACTTGCATTAAATGCTGAAGCTCGTCTTTAGCGAAACCCGAATTTATCGAATGTGTTAGTAGATGACATAATGTGTTATATTTATTTAAAGTCTTTTGCGTTATTTTACCTCATTAGGAAGAAAATAAACTTAATTTTATTTTATACGTACGTAGGCTATAATTTACATACAAATAAATGGAAAATATTTTCTTTACTAAAGACTTTCGCATGTGGGGTGTATCGGAAATAAAATAATAAAGATACTGGAGAATTCCCAAAAATATAAATCCAGGTTAACACAGTTATTCATATTTCTATCAAAATTATCGATAACATATTTGCATGAACGTAGGCGGTTCCATAAATTCAACTAAGACCATTCATCCTGAATTGTATTCGAATGATTTTGACGTTTAGTAGAATTGAATAGAACGTGAGTATAATGGACGAGCGATAAGACTAAACTCTGTAATTGTTCTCGGTTTGACACACCCCTTTTCTTGCTTGACAGATTTCCTGATAAACCCAGGAGTATAATAAATATCAACTTTCAATTTTACTGAACGCCGCTGCTTGAGTTTATCTTAAATAGCAAATTATCGTACAACAAATGTAATAGAACAAGAAAGTCCGTACAGTTTCTAAATTTACTTGTATTCTTTCAAACCATTTTATTAGAACTATAAAAACAGCTAACTTCGGTAACTAACAAGTATAGTCAAATGATCGCAACAACTTCAATTATACTAGAAAATTTGGGCCGGAGAAGAAGGCTACCAAAAGAATGTATCACTACCCTATCTCTAACCACCCACTTTAGTTAACAATAATGATAAGTTTTAATACTGATCTAATATTTTTGTTAGATGAATAAATCCTTCCGTTTCTGAAAAGTATCAAAACGGAAGTTCTTAAGAGTCTCTTCAAATTCACAATATTACAAAAGGAACTGAATTTGGAGTACACAACTGTAAAAAAGCAAGAATTTGTTATCGATTTAACTTGATTTTATATTACGTTAAAAAAAGAATTGATTATTTTCAATAACAAATTACTATTACTTTAATTAGTTAAAAGCGTTCCTTATTTTCGAAAGGAAGATCGCGCTAACTGGCTTTAATAATTATATTATTGTAACAAAACTCAGGCACTGTTGCTTTATTTCGTGTTTCTAATAATTCAGTAATTACAACTAATTATATTCCAAATTCATTTACAGCACTATTTCTTTTCACTTTACATTAAAACGTAAATCTTAAAATTATTTAAATATCCGAAGCAGCGAGTCTTACTTATACTAAAAACTTAACCTTCAAAATTCCCCATAATGCTCTAGAACGTGTGGCTCATTTTGGTCGGGTAATTGAAACTAATGGTATGACTCATCGCGGATTTTTTTACGCAACAAACATCGATACTAATTTTATTACCTTATAAAATAACTTGCATTGATTTGCATGCCTTGTCAAATAGCAGCCAAAGAGCTGATGCTCGAGTGTAACTTTGTTACTAGTTCCCTCTCCAATCCTTGCCAACGATATGGATAGTGTTGTACAGCTGCACTGCAAATATTTAGAATATTCTGTAAACTAGAAGTAAGACCAGTATTACATTTTTTATGGGTCGAAGATTTAAACTGTGAAGTAACGGCTATATTTATTGCCAAGTTATGCTGTCTCAAGCCCTGTCTATGGGGCGTCGACAGTTCTAGAGAGTACAAACAGGTTTAGTGAACGAATGGCGCGAGCACAGACCGACTACTTATACAGCAGAGCAGAACGTTCCGAATGTGGAAGAGTCTTTCGTTCAATATGAGAGTGATCAATAAACATCTTGCTACAAAATTACATATTTCTCGTGGAAGTACTTAGCGTGCATCATCATATCCCTGAAATTAAGGTTACCCCAATTAAATGGAAGCATTCGTTATCTCTGTGATCGACAAAATTCAAGGTTTGCTCTATCCCTGCAAACATGATGCCTACTGTCTACTGATTCGGCCTTTAGGCGTAGTAATTGCGATTCCATCCGCCGGAAGCCCGTCAGAAAGTGACAGTAGATCCTCCGGCAAGCTCGATAAAAGTAGGTACTCTCATGAGAACCGACCGTTGTCGGAAGCTTCAGTTACCAAGTCCCGAAATGACGTATTCAGGAACCACGATATGGTCGATCCGTCGACACCTAAGCATAAGTGTCCCGTAACACGCTGGCCAAGACGGAGGCCAGACCGCAAGCCCGCTTTGTACCAGTAGGGAAGACGTGGAAAGCTGGCAAGATCGTTGGCTGGACCTCTGCTTGGTACCCATAGCGCTAGTCGTGAGCGCCGGCGGCTCGCATTATAAAACCCGGTGGGAGTTGCGAAGGGGGCTGGATGTCTTTGAGAGGGCGATGGGGCCAGAGGGTGGGCTGTCCAATAGAGGTTGTAGGCGTCTCTTCTGATTCAGAGTCTTTTGCCAACCCATGCAGGGTACAGGTAGCCCCAGAGCTCAGCTCTTCAGAATAGCCGACTTCCGGAAAAGCTCTACACCGAAATTAGTACCTCGGTGTCGGACTCAAGCTCCCCGCATTGCTTTTCGCGGTGAGTGCCGATTTTGGTGTTGGACTCAATGGGCCACTGGTTTCAACGTAGATAGCGAGTACACGACCATATGCTTGAGCGTGACTTGATTCGATATATGAGCGGCTGGGGCCCCATGGAGTCGGCATTGAACGCCTAACTTTTGATTCTGATTCGAGAGTGTAATATAATGCGACTTTATACCACTTTTGACCACATAACATGTTATATCTTGTGCTGTAAAACTTTAAAATGGCCGAAGAAGGCAATTAAAAGGCATACAACCTAGATTCTAGTGCTAATTATTCTTTGAGCAAACGCAGCGCCGCATAAAGCTGCCATTGCGCACAACTTCTTTAAAGATTTTAAATGGGAAGTGTAATATCCTCTACCCTATAATTTGTACCTGTCACCATGTGACTCATTTATTCGGCCAGTTGAAAAAAACATTTAGACGGAAAGTGATTTAACTGCGGAGAGAAAGCGCCGGAGACCAAATAAGATGTTTTACTAACACTAGATTACATAGTCAATCACTTGTAGGGAAAAATGCATTTTAAATTTAGTGTCTGTCTAAAATTAGCCTAAGATTATAATTTTTAATTTAATAAAAAGTGTTACAAACGGGTTAAGCCTTGTAAGATGATTCGTAATATCTTCTGGAGTTAATTAATGTCATTCAGTTGTTCAATAAAAGACAAGATTAATCAATAAGTAATAAAAATTACAGCAGCACTAGATCTATTTCTACAGCACTAAGATAACAAAACCAGAAACCTGCAGTTGTAATACATAAGTGAATTAAATGTTACATAACGATAAATAGCTGATACATTAAGAACAATTGCTAGATACCTCAATTACATGTCATATGCGATATTATTACAAGTAAATGTATTTTGCTTACTAAAATTATTAATCCTGAAATAGATAAACAATACTTGTGATTTTTAATTTAGATACTTTCAATAATTTAGATATTTCGGTCTAAACTTCTCGAATTGTCCTTGTAAACATAATATAAAATTTTTAAAACGATTTCTTGATCATTAGCATTCGAATTTTATTGACTTTCGTTTCGTATTTGATTTGATTTTTAAGGAATTTGCGTATGCCTTTGGGAAATCTATTTTGGGTATTTAAATAAATTCTTATTTAAGACAGCTTATTTTTGCGATTGATAAATTTAGGCGCACACAATTAAAATATTCTTTCTTTGTGTATAAAGAAGCTGGTCTTCGTTGTCGATAGGGACAAGCTGCCTGCAAATACGTTCAAAAGACAAGTGTTTATTTTAAACAATGTTGCTAAAATTATCGACATAAATTAGCAAATATCTCCTATTTGTGAAATTCTTCCGGATTAAAAACACGTAAATATCTTCAGTTTGTGTAATTATAGATTTAAATTATTTCTCTTTCAGTGCTTTCCTTTATTTCTAGGCATCTTATCCCTACAATTAATAGTTAATTATTGGAGCTCGTACTATCAGCGAACTATGGTTTACCTCCGCTTTATAAGAGTGCTATCCACCGAAATCGTTCCTCGTTAACTAACTGGAAACTTATCAACATATGTAACTTCCATCATTAGGTAATAAGCGTTTCCAGTAAACTGCTGTTAAGGACTGGATCAACTTTTCATTTATTAAGTTTTGCAATTTTACTGAGTTCGGCAATTAAACATAGAAAGTTATCAAAATTACTCAAAAATTTAACACTTTATTTTATAGCACTTTCCGGTCAGTAGCATTTATAAATACTAACTAGTATTTTTAAACCACACTTACTTATAAAACTTCGAAGTCTTGGAAGTACTATAACATATCTTAATTCATCTATCAGCAGCTGATTTTTATATACGAAAATATTATCTGGTGAATTAGTATCCTTATAGATATTTTTATACAAAATCACTCGTATTAAATAATTTACTGAATAAATTTTTTACAGTACTTCATGTTTGTATTTCATAAATTGTGTATTACAAGAATTTTAATAACTTTTAAATAGGCATTATCTGAACTGGGTTTAGTCACTTCAGCCATATTTAGTATATTTATCAAGGCGACAATTTTTATGGATTAAATCAAACCTATGTTCTATTTGTTTTGTAAATTGGCGATTGTTTTATTCTTTTTACCTAACTTATTTAGTGTGTAATTAGAATATAAACTTCTCCACCTTTAGCAAAAATAGGGTCGAATTGGTACGAGATTTTCATTTGGTTGTAACAAGCAACACATGACCAGGGACGAGCAAGTGGCATCCTGGCTTTCAGGAAAAATATTCGCGATAAACCAGTTCATACCTAGCCTACTGAAATTTTTGGGTTAAATAAACTGCTATCTTGGCATCTTAAAGATAGTACACCTTGTTACGTGCAGTTTTAGCCAAATTTTTCTGCTCTATACCCCATATAAATAAAGGATTCAGTAAAAATGACTAATACTATGCTGGCACGCACATGGAAATCATATAAGATAACAATCAATGATTCGTAAATTCAACAGTTAATGACCATTATTATATAAAATAGTGCTAATACAAAAGTTCGCTAACTGATTTAAATAATCAAATATTATAATACTACAAAATAACAATTGAAAAAGGAGCAAGATAGTACATGTCGGCTCACATTAATTTTTTGCAAAATGGATTCATACAGAATTTAAAGTGTGGATTAAAAAATACCTTGGCAGGACTAACTATATCAAGATCTTATAAATAGCAAGTGATGAATTGCATACTTTTATGCATTAAAAACAACAATAATTTAAACTGAAATATAAGACGTGATATGGGTAGCGATCGTAATGGTGACAAAATTGGAAATCTACCTTAAGGTTTTGAAATAAAATGAGGTTCTAGAGAGCTTTATCGTGAGGTTTTAAAAACCTTAATAACCGATTTTCGATGAGACAATAGCAGGTGGGTTACGTTGGGCTAGAAGGAATCTTTCGAAATAAGCTAGAAAAAATTTTACATTAAACCTGTACTAACTAAAAATCGTCCTGTGGTCTACAATTAATTTTAATGCCGTAACCATAACTATATATCTATTAAGAAACTTCCAATAGCGAATTTTTGTAGGAAAGTTTCTAATGCAACTCTTACTGAAGAGTTTATCTTAGCGGAGAAGAGTTCACAACTTCCACCAACTCTATAATCTCTGAAGGGTAAAAATTCGAATGACTTCCTTTGCGTATACACATATTTTCTTAATTTTGCAAGACAATATGCTTGTTCAGACTTGAATAATTGCCACTTTCTTTACTCAGCTTGACCTAAACTTAGATTAACTGTAAAATACCCTATAGAAGTTTATTCCTCTGGCGACATGTAGCTTATTTAATAAAGATTGGAGCAAAGTGTTACATTTTATAGTACAATATTATTAAACTAATTCAACGCTAATCTATTTAGCAATAGTGAATTTATTGATCAACATTGATATCCTAGTTTGAAAATGTTTAGCATGCAGAACTAATTCATTATATACAGGGTGATGACACAAATTCAGGCCGATTTCAAAAAACTCGACTGTCTAAGTTAATCATTTTCATGACAAAAGATTTTGAATTAACTAATTTATTTCGATTTTTATTGGCGACTAAAGTTTAGTTTTTGATGTCTCCTGATATTCCTACAAACAAGCAGGCTGCGTTAAAATTTTTGAATTGTAGTTTCCAAATTGAACGATTTTTACGATAAAATGCTATTCAAACATTGCTAAATTTTCTGGATACATGCACGGATAACAAATACTTTTGTTTTCATAATGTTTTCCTTCGTAACACATTAGTTTTTGTTTGTGACAATTACACATGATCATTTTCTAAAAATTGCTTCGGTCATTTTGATAGCTTATAATGTAATCAGTTTACAACTTAGTTTGATACATTTACAAAATTTTCAATTGAAATCATATATGACTTTACCTTAGAATGTCTCAACGGGCTCTTCTAATATTTCTATATAGGTCGGATAAATAAATTATGTGTTGGATCGCGTTCCTATTTGAATTTTGTAGCAGCTATAGAGATGTGACAAAATATACCATTAATATCCAAGAGATTATATAATATGCACACATACTTGTAATATTTATTATATTTATGATTCACCCAATTATTTAAGATATTTATCTGCAGTGTTTAAATAATGCTTTAAAATTTAAATAAAAAAAAATAAACATGAAAATATTGTGTATGCTTATATAATTATAATTTTTAGATCAAAAATACACGACCTTTCCGTAAAATTTGTAAAAATATTTTTTTTCAAACCATCAAATAAAGTTGTCATTTTTCAGTGTTTAGTTCGTAAAGTTGGCCGTTTTGTTACTAGTAAAAAATCTAACATTCAACACTTTTAAATGTAGGAACTAAATGTGACGTATATCTCGCAATTACTCTATTTAACAATCAAGAAAGTATACGAATGAAAAAACAAATACGTATACGTAAGTATGTCAGTCATGGTTATTTAATCACTCAAATCTACCGATTTCGACTGGAGAAAAAGTCTTACGTGTTATTTGAATTAAAAATGCCATTTTTGCCTCGCAACTATTCTATTATTGCTCGGCACAAAATCTTGCATTTTTACTCCTTATAACATAATTTAACTCCACTTTTTAAAAGTTATTTTATTTTTTATTATTTTGCTATACAGGGTGTCCG
>JAHWXV010537624.1:0-10956 GCA_024586415.1 Phrixothrix hirtus | reverse complement strand
CGCCCATATTTTACCGATTTAGACCTATTTTCCCGACAGTGTTTAGCTTCGCAGTACAGGAGAACCACGCCTCGCTCCACTGTAGCTTTTCCGGCCGTTGATAAAACACTGGTGTTTCTGCCACATGCGTTATTTCGATTTCGTGTTGTGACAACATCACATCAACACGTCTCCTACTGTTTTACTTTCTTATCTGAGAAGAATACATGTTTTTTGAATTGCTCTCCATTGAAATATTTTTTGACCTTGATTGGGTTTGAACCCTCGTCTTTTGAGCGTAGAGGCATACATACTAACCACTACACCTGTCAAGGCCGACTATGTATTTTTTGTTTCAGACGTACACTAGTTTGATCCAACATTAAAGTATACGGATAGAGTACTTTATGGAGGGTACTTCAGGTATGCAGGAAAGGGAAGTATTGAACTGTAGGTAGTAGGATCCGCACTACATTCTTTGATCAAATTACATTAGCAATTTTAAACAGATTGTTTACGAAGAATAACAAATGCAACTGGAATGGCTGGAAGTTTATTATTTAAAAGAAATTTGCTCTCATAGTTGTCTTTTAAGAAAAGTTATATAAAGCCAATTAATTTTTTTAATCTAAAAATTCTTTAAATATAAAATAAGCAAGGATTAAGCTGATGCCTTGAAGGATGTATAAAGTTTCATCGTTTAAAATTGAGAAATGAATAACAAAAGGTCCAATATATATTAATAAGCCCACCCTTTCTATTCACGATCGAAGTTTTCTCCCCTAATAACCCACCTTCCTCTAATTTATACTAATTGTTGTCAGTTTCCTAGGTGACGACGCTGTATAATCATCAATAGATGAAATTATTATTGATGAAGGCAGAATATAGCGACGGATTTTATCTTCCTTTAAGAACGTGTTAAATATTGCTACACGCAATTAACTTAAAATTTCGACGCCTTTAGTTTGTATCAAATAATAGTTTTTACGTTAGCTGACTGATGGTAACAGTGTGGCTATCAGAATAAAGGCGGGGATATGATTGGTCACTTATTTAATTACTTTAATCTATCATTTTCTGTCTACAGTCTCTGACTTTGATCGATTAGGTCAAGCTCTACTCACGAATGTGTCAAAAATCTAAAATACAAGCAATAGTAATTGTTCTTAGCTTGTTCCTTATATGAATCTTTAATTTCTTTTACTGCATCCAAATTATAGGAATCACAGTGCGAAATTAGTACTTTTCTAACCCTGGGATGTTCTAACTGAAATTATGAATCAAATTAATTAATGCTTTTCATATACCTTGAAAGGTGTTGATTCACTAACACACAAAACTTTTTTTTCGCTAATGTAACAATTTTCAAAAATATCGTATTAAAATAGCGCAACGTTCTTATTTTTTATTCGATATCTCGACCAGTTGTAACCAGTTGATTAAAATTGTAATGATGTGAAAGTATAATAATACGCATCAGAGAAGCATTTATATATTCATACAAATACGCTAATATAAATATGAACACCCAGAATCTTGATGCAATATCGGACAAATTCCAAAACTTTCCATATCCTGATATCAATAATATAAATTAAACTAACAATAATATCCCTTAATACCCCTTATTTTCAATTATTTATATTCTTACTTTCAAACGTAAAGTACTACAAAAACGATTTTATGAACGATAAATCTATACTTATCGAAGTGTTGAAAATTCTCGAGAGGGTTAGAATATTCAGGTGTGTTTATAAATATGCCGGGCTTTCAAAAACCGAGGTATTAAAGTCAAGCTTAAGTTTCCTGAGTTCGCAAGTTTGCATCAAGCTTCCGTTGCGAACTGTTATATCCTTCGTTA
The DNA here is from genome assembly GCA_024586415.1 of Phrixothrix hirtus. Lineage (NCBI taxonomy): Eukaryota > Metazoa > Arthropoda > Insecta > Coleoptera > Phengodidae > Phrixothrix > Phrixothrix hirtus. Next base: position 9,113 of record JAHWXV010537624.1, on the reverse strand, counting down.
GCATCTGCAAACTCTTTGATACTGTAGCTTAAGCATTTCTGTTTACAGCGATGGGTCGGTTGCAATATCACTCGAGTACATAGTTTTGTTTGGAACATTGCAGTTCCGGATTGTGTTTGAAAGTACACTTAGACATTGCGATGGTGAGTTCTATGCCGACATTAATCCGTTGCCCTGATAGTAAATTCTTCGATGATCTGGATGCTGTACAGGCACGTGTTATTTCGCGAAAGGGCGGCATTAAAGACTAAATCAAAAAAATGAAAACGCAATCACCAACGCCAAGTGACAGTGAACCTAAGAAAACTTTCGCTCCCGCACCTACAGCAAGCTTCGTTGCTACGGAGAGTACTCGTCCAACGAGAAAGTAACCACAACACTCAGTTCTACAACTGATCCCGGGCCTGGAAACTTTCTAGAGAGCAAAGAACGGAAGTGGGAGCCAAAAAAGAACAGGGAAGCTTGCGTCTCAGCGCCGAAGGTAGCGACGCAAAACCGATACAAGTCACTCAGCGGCATGGAAGCTGAAGAAGAACTAGCGCCAAAAGGGTTCAAACTACATGAAAAAGTCCCTCCAGTGTTAACCTAACGGTAAGAAAGTTGCTCACAAATAACAAAAGACCCAAAAAACTCAGGGCAAATAACGTCGCCCACGGGCTAAATACACAACCAAGTACTTAAAAAATGCCACAAATACCAGTTGGAAAGTGAAAAAATACTTAAGGCGGTCATGATCATTCTTGTTGAGGAACTAAAGAATGGTCTTCTACAATAAGGCTTTCCAGTTATCTTCGTAAGGAGGACACGAAAGGTAAACAACGAACCCCTATGCTCTCAACCACGTTGAGTTGGTAAAAAACGAAGAAGGCAAGGCTGTGCACAAGGCGACAATTATACTCCACCTCAACATCTCCATAGGAACACACGAAGGAAGCACGGCCCCATCCAGTGCCACCGATGCCAGTGTTTCGGTCACATACAACCCGCAGTCTGTAAAGTGCAGCGAGCGCACCTCAAAAAACAGCGTTCTAAAGACAAGAACACGCCGAAGATTTGTACAGGCTGCACACAGTCCCATACGAAGAACTTTAAGAAGTTTCCACGATTTCCGCGCCCCACAAAGTAACATATATGTGCCTCGGCGGCTGAAGTGTCATACACAAAAGTACTGTCGGTTAATAGCATCGTTGAGGCAACCCGCGAGGTGGCGACCTTCACTGAACATGCTCCCGCACTTAATGGAAGTGCTCGTGAATTAAAAACAATTGAGCAAAAGCCGCTTCCTATAATAGAAATTCCGTGTAAGCAGAGCAACAAAGAATTCTCGTACATCAAGCAAGTAGTTACGATGGAAGCATAGGAAAATTCTTTCCTGGAACTCCGAACCATTAAGAATATTAGTATGAGTGGACAATCTATGAAACGCCTCAATGAACTTTTCGCCAAAACCGTAACTTTTAAAGCTATATTTCGAGTATGACAACAACATAATGTAGCATTATAAAATCATTGATGCTACAAGGTACTAGCTTCATCACGTCAAACATTACTGACTTGAGACTTGAAGACGTTTAAAAATCAGTGCAGTATAAATGTGGACTGGTATACAAACAACTGTTTACCACATGTTTTGTCTGAAATGCGAAAATAAATAGAAAACGGCAAATCATTATGGTATCACGGCAATGCAAGCTCACACACCACGACAAACTGTGAACTATTTTCTCAGTCAGCAAGTGGAATTAATGTCTCATGAATTTTTACGTTTCAAAAACTCAAACATCGTGTGCGTGGCCAACGATTTTGAGCATTAGACGATGCAGGTAAAGCGTTCAAGAATGAAATTTTGGGTATGCCACCTTCTGAGTGGAAAAATGTTATAACAATTTAGTCTCATGAAAAAATGTATAGAGTGTAAAGAGGAATATTTTGTAAAGCAATATTTTTAATTCTAAGTATGTTCGTATTTTTCTATCCCGAAGTTAAAGCAGCGGACCTCGTATTCAAAATCCAAGCTCTGTTTGTAAATATTGTTTCTACAATTCTCCCATGACGATTGCACGTATGCTAGGTTTATTTATCCACTTTGAGCCAATGAGTTGTCATAGTTATATGCGTTAAAACGCCGAAGGCAATCAATCAACCCCTCACGTGAAAAGTGCTCTGCTATTGGTTTTTTGAATGTAAGCAGCGTAAAATCGACGAAAAATCATCAGAAACTTTATGAGGGGCATGGAAAAATACCATGAGTGGTGCAGTGCTCATAATGTGGCCCATATACTTCAACAAGGAAAGTAAAAGTATGCGTATCAAGCTGCTGCGTGGTTGTTCGTTTGTAATAGAGAAAATTTGCCAGAACAAGGTTTATCTCCATTTTACATAAATCTCATGGCAACTTCTCCACAGAATTGTACTAATAATCTTCATCATTCTGTTATTCAGGCACAAGAAACTGTTAATTGATACGAAAATCTTTTAATAATAGCGGAAGGTGCCTACAAGATGAGTTCGAGGTGTGCTAAATCCGATCGATATAAACTACTTTGAAAATAAATTTTCGTTTTACGTCAATAGCCAATAGTTTCTAGATATGCCTAGATATGCGAAGTGGTAGGCTAAACAGAATTTCTAACTTCAGATATGTTACGAACGAAAAGTTCTATTAAAGGTAAAATTCAAATTGATCAAACAGAAATTACTTACCAAAGTTGGAGTGGCAAATCGCTTATATACAAAAGGTAATCGCGGCTACAACTTTACTGACGTCCTCCAGAAAATTTTATCCTACAATCCCGAATTACTGGTTCCGTTTCCAGTAATTATTATTTCAAGAGCACGACATGCTATGAAACGTTGAGCGTCACAGTGCTAAAACAATACTGAAACATCTTCAATATGTGAAAAAACGTGGTAGCAATCCTGAAACTGAAACCCATGTCAAAACATCAAACGGAACCTGGGCTGTTGACATAAAGGCGTCGAAAGATGCACGTCGTGTAATAAAATGAAGACGCAAGCCAGTAAACCATAAGATTCACGATTTCATGCTGCCTCGATAGATTGGATAATATAATTAAGGTACATTTTGCCCTACTTCTAATACCGACACGCGTTACTAAATTAATTCCCATTAAACCAGTCTGTTAAAACGAATATCAGTTACCATTGTTTTAATAAAATTTTTATTTGCACAAATTCTAAATAAAATTGTTAAAAATAAACTGTTTTCACTAGACATTTGCACGAATTTACCCATTATATCAGAATAACTTTATACTAACTAGCCGTTTTCCCCTAAATTAAAATATGTGAATATATTTGCATAACTCATGCGTTTTACACCGTTAGAACCATTTCTAAGTTAAAAATACGTACCTATAAATAAATTTTACATAATATCACACCTTAAGTGGATTCAAAATTGTCTTTTTTTTACCTCGAAATTACATTTAACGACAATAATATTACATTGTACATTAGAAGAGGCAAATGCATTATTTTTTCTGACGTGTCACTTGTCGCTGAGGGAAGTAAAGCTTTCCTGCTGAGGTGTACATATTAATCTTTCATCTTAGAGATTGAAACGCCACATTTGGTCACTTTTTTCTAAGACTAAAGCGACACTTTTAGTCACAAAGGATTAAATTTTTACTTTAGTCTCGGAGGAAAGGAATAGTATATTATATATCAAGAACTTTTAATCCCGAGAGAGAAATAATCTCCCGAGGGATTAAAAAGCACTTTAGTCTTTATGCATTTTCGAATAATTTGAAATAAAAAGGGCCAAAGAAAGTAAAATTGCATGATTTTGACATTGATAGTTCATTTGATTTATCAAAGTATGTTTCACGGCAAATGCTACTTAAATTTTATTTGCGAAGCGCTATATTAACGCTTTCAACAATATGTAATTTTTTTCACTTTCGCGATTAAAAAAGCAACTTTACTTACTTGTTTCCATGAGTAAAGTGACACTTTTAATTTCAAGAAATTAAAATTTTACTTTATTCCCAATGGAATTAAGGTTTTTAAATTCCACAAAAACAAAGTACATCTATGGCAGTTACAAAAATTAACCAATTATAATTACGAGAGATTACTCTTCTCTCGGGATTAAAAAGAGCACTTTAGTCCCTTGGTATATAATATACTCAGTGACATAGAAATTGCAATACCAAGAAGGGGTTGGAATTTCCAAATGAAATTTGGGAGGAATATTCACCTATGTTATAGCAATAAATAATCAAAATTTGGGAGGAAAATCTTTATTAGTTAAACAAAATCTTATAATAATTGTTCATAATATGTGGTGCGGCCTTTCTAATTTATACATTCATTTATATGCCGAGGCATTGATAGAATATGGTGGTTTATCTCGTCCTGGGGTATTGATTCCCATGCAAGTTGCACCTCATGCCTCAAGGCCTCCAAAGTCAAAGGGGGACACTGCAAATTTTGCAACCTTCTACCCATTATGTCCCATGAATGTTCAATGGGACAAAGATCTGGAGATCTTGGAGACCAGCGAAAAGATGAATCTGGGCCTGCTCAAAGAAGCTCAACGAAAACCTTGTTACGTGTGGACGTGCATTATCTTGCTGGAATAACGGATCTTTAAGCTCTTGTGAGAATGGCAGAAGATTTGTTCCAACCACCTCCGCAATATACCGTTGTGATGTTATATTGCCTCGAATCATCACAAAGGGAGGCCTGCTGCTACAAATAATCGCACCCCAAGCCATAACACCCACAGTGCAGTCTACGTACCTCTCTACTGTAAATCGAAGATTTCGTTGTTCACCCCGTCTTCTTCTGACTCTCATATAACCGTCGTGTATTCCTAAATAAAATCTGAATTCATCACTAAAGACAACGATGCCATTCAAGATTCCCATCAGATTTTTCATTGCGCCATTGTAAGCGTTGCTGACAATGTTCTGCAGTCAAAGGAAGCATAAGTTTCGGACGATATGATGTTAACCCAAAACTTCGAATTCGGCGATAAACTATTCTAAGGGTTACCAGGCGATCTTCTTCACCAAACCTTTGGTCACCAACTGCCTGAGGAAAACCGTTCTCTAAATGCCAATTGTTTCAAGCGAAGATCTTGACGCTTATTCGTTCTTCTTAAAACCCCGGTTCCTCTTTTACGATGTTCCTGGCCATCTTCAAACCATGCACGACATACTCGCATTACAGTAGACCGATTTCAATTTACATGGTTAGCAATTTCCCTAAATGAAGAACCAGCTTCGCGCAAAACCAAGAATTCGACCTCTATCAAATTCGCTTAATTGACGGTAATATCCTCGTATCCGTACTCTAGGCATCATCAAACAAACAAACGACGTTAACAAAAGAACAACAACTAAAATAATGTTAATTAAGAATGAAAAAGAACAATAAATAGTACGAAAAGCACAGACCGAAAAAGTTAGCAAAAAATTATAACAACTGGCAAACGTAACGTTATCACGTTACCATTTGATCTCAAAAGTTAATCTATTATTATTTACTTTCAGCCCAACAGTTCTACCAACTTTGATTAAGAAATTCTTACTCCTACTTGGTGTTGAAATTTCTATGTCACTGGGTACATTAACTGATTTTCCTGTTTTAGTTCTTTTCTCGGGAATTTTGACTCTTTTATTGATTTTGTTTTTGTTGAAATATTCTGTAATCTGTTTTTTTAAACATAAGACATTTCTACTACAAAAATGAAGCCGAAGTACCAAGAAAGTGATGCTAATGAAGGAAAAAACGGTATTGATAGAAAAAAGGTTTCTTTTTGTACAATACTAACAAACTACGCTTGTTTGGGATTGATTTGGAACTGATCATCTTCCTTGACGCCATGTTAACATTCTATATTGTAAAGTTAGCTATGCATTATTTTAGTTTCTTGTGCCAGAAGCCGTTGACAATTAAGCTATATTCAATTTACCCTGTTGTTATCCATATAAACATTAATTATAGTCACCCTACGCACAATACAAACTCAGGCTAAAGAATGCTCCAAATAAAAAAAACTACTTGTGTATGTGAAGACAAATATATTGGACATACTAATCTTATTATTTAAAGGCTCATCTTACCTAATAATTTTCAACCCCACCTTATCTGCGATGACATCACCAAAGTTTTTTTATTAATTTTTGTTATGAATTCTGATTCTTCTTAAAACTCTACGTATGGAAAATATGGGACTGTAATGTTTCAATACAGGGTGTTCCAGAAATAAGTAACATCCTGTAAACTGTGGGTATCTTATTACCCGTAGAGCACGATTTTCCTGTGATTTTTTTTTAAAACGATTTCTATGTTGAAAATTTAAATGATAGAATTTGTTCTAAGTACAATCTTGTCTACAAAATAAAAGAAATTGTTCATAGAACGATAGTAAACACGTACTACTATAACTTGATATACTTACAAAAACACGCAATGCGTGCCTAGGACGTTCTTGTAGGAACGTGACCTAAACAAGTTCTTTGGGCTTGATTACTTTCTTTGAAATAACAAAACAATTTTAAGTGGGTCACTACACCTTAAGATTTAATTTTTAAACATATTAATTGCTTGCCAACAAAATTATTTGTTAAAAACAGAAGATTCTAAATTGTTTTATGTTAAAAGTCAAACATGTTGTTAATTCAATTAATTTTGTTTTAAATTTTGTAACGTGTTCAATAGAGATATTCTAAAACAGAATAAGCGATTTCTTTTACGTCAGCCAGTAACAATATTATTCCCTAAAAATTACTATTGTAAACACAAAAAACAGTTGGAAAATACATTCCTTATTTATTTATTCTGCTTTGCAAAAATGATTTTTAAATTTTTTGCTTACCTGTTAAATTCGTGTGCCGGAGATTGAGTAATACTATTCTCAAATATGTCAGGTAAAGTAACAAAACTTGTTTAACGTTATCTTCTAGAATAAATATTTTTAAAAACGGTTGTATGTTCCTAATTCAAGCTATGCCGATGAGTAATACACATCGAGGACAATTATATAATTATCCGGCACGGTTGGACTTAATAATATAATTGTTAATATTTCGAAAGCTATACGGTTTTGAAAAAAAAACTTTATAAGCAAATTTTGTTCTACAGGTCATAAGGTACCCATAGTTTACGGGGTGTCACTTATTTTTGGTACAACTGTGTACACTGAATGGTAACAGTAACGATACACAAAGAAAGAATGATTTATCAGAGTTAAAGATTTCTGATAATATTAATACGGTGCCCGTAAACAAACGATTAAAGTTTAGAATTTAAGTTTATTATAAAAACAAAAGCGTTAATAAGAAATAGTATCTCCTCGGACATGAATTCACTCATACTCGTATATATAATCGATGTAGCTTGCGATCTATCAAGTGGTCGATATCTTCTTGGGGAAGCCCCCATTGAAGCAAGAGAACTTTCCTGCTTATCATATCCGACAAATATTCAATAGTTGATAAATCAGGCGACCTTGTGAGTTAAGATAAGAAATTTGCATATTCCTCATCCAAGAACCTTTGGCTAACGGCTGTAGTGTGAGGTCTGGCGTCAGCTTGCTGAAAAATACCATCAGAAGGCTGTTGCAAAATTTCAGCCACATATCTACGGGCATTCAAAGTACCATTAATGAAAACTATTGAAGAACGAATTTCATTATATATAAGAGCCTAATCTATAATGCCTGAAGTTAATCCAGATGTGTCCTTTGATCAAGTGAAAATTTTTTCGTTCCCTCCTAGATCTTCTAACCCGTAACCGGCCATCAGATCACCACAAACGAAAGCGAGATTCGTCGGTAAAAACAACCTGGTTCCATTCATTCTGCCATTGCTCTCTTAACGCGCACCACTGTATCCAACGGAACAAATTCTGCGATAAATGATACTATGTGTATGTGATTCAAAACGGGCATCCAATCTGCTGCAATTGACCATGTGGCTCCAAAAGGTTTTCTCACCGCTGATAGTGCAGTCTTCGGTCTTCCCGCTTCTGAGTACTTCAAGGGCGACCACTTCCTCGTGTACGAGTCGGGAGACCTTCATTCGACTAAGCTTGCCATGATCGTAATATTGTTGAAGTACTCCACCCTAATATTCTAGAGATTTTCCGAATGGATTATCCTGCGTCAAACATCCTAACAATGCGCCCCATTTCAAATGCGGCGAACAGTACCAATTGTGTAGTTCGGCAAGCATGAGGCATCTTTTACATTCAATTAAGCAATGTTAACCAGATAACCTAGAATTTGATACTGAACTGTCAATTAAATTCACTAACACACATGTCCATGAAATAAAAAAGGCCAGTAAAGGCTATTTAACTAAATTGTAATTATTTATATACTATATCAAGAATAAGGTTTTTCCAGCGATTCAATTTTGGGTGTTTTTTGTCATTCAGCTTATGTAGCGTTTTTTTCCTTAGCTGGCAGGGTTGTGTGTCTGGTTCAATAGCGAATTAAATAGATGAATGAGGGACCGGCTCATCACCAGCTGGCGTAGATTTTCCTATATTCACATCCCCATCGTAGATGTTAGAAAATGCTTCAAAGTTTTCGGTTTCCTCAATGACAACTTCCAGGATTATATTGATGCCATTCACCACGGCAGTTGTAAAAAATGATAGTAAAATTAATGGCAGATCTACTGCAGCCACATTTCCCCTACCACAGGTAGTTGGAGACCTTTACAAAATTAGATCTAAACTACCTCAGGTGATACAGGTATCTTGTTCGTCACTGGTACGAGTCCATTCTGTTTGCGCTCCCATCCCCAGAATTCGGAAAGTAGTTTATTTTGCAACCAAAGCTGTACCTGATGACACACTAGTAGAGTGCTGTTTGGCTACACCTTCTGTTGGTGGTAGTGCAGAAATATCTGGTTCCACATAAGATACTGACTTTGTAAATGACTGGTATCGATGCATGTTGAGGCATGAGGGTCAATCCATGTCAAATCATCCATGGCATGCAACCCACGTTCTCAGAATGTCATGAAATTTCTTATATGTGTTCTACTTGCCATTATTATTATTCATATCAAATTTCAGTTTGATACCTGAAATACTTTTTGAGTTGCGAATTTTTTAAGTTTGCTAAAATA